>CAUYQV010034077.1:0-40597 GCA_963574575.1 Galagoides demidoff | reverse complement strand
TTTATTGTTTAAATGATTCTCAAAATTTGCTAGCCTTAGAATAAGGGAAGGGGCGGGAGAGGAGAGGTGAGGGGGCTGGATGGGGGGAGGGAGGGTGATTGGTGGGGTCACCTCTTTGGTTTATCTTACAAGGGTACAAGTGAATCTTTCTAAAAGCAGAGTATGAACGTCTTAACCAATAACTAAGAAAATGACATGAAGGTTATGTTAACCAGTTTGATGAGAGTGTTTCAAAATGTATATGAAAACAGCACACTGTACCCCACGATTACATTAATGTACATAGTTTACTATAAGAAATAAAAAAAAATTGCCATTCTTACTTCAAAATTATATTCTCAATGGGATGGAATGATACTAATCTATAACTGTAACAGATTTATGTACCATTTAGATGAAAAATAGCTTGAAAATTACATGCTATGATATTTAATGTAAAATAATTAGTTTGAAAAATAATACATTTTACTTCAGCAATTCAATTATTTTGTTTTATAATTCTTGTTGATAACTTTATTCATAATACCTATGTAAACATTTTATGAAAGATCTGATGAAGGCCATCCATGAATAATAATGTTTATTGTTGTTTTGCTTGTCTATCGATGAATAATATCTTAACCCAGGCATATGATGTGTCCATTTGTTACCACAGAGACAGAACCAATAGGATCTGTATATTCTTAATATAAACCTCTAAAGAGATTCATGGCCAAACGATTTTGGGGATAGCTTGTTTAAATTCAATGCCGCAAGTCACCATATTGAAATCTCAGATAGGATCTGAGATCGGCTGGAGTTTGAAATCAGCAGGCTGAACACTGAGGCAGAATTTCTGCAATCTTGTGCCATAATTTCTTGGCTTGTGAAATCTCAATTCTGGTTCCACCAACAGAGTGTATGAGGCCTGACCACATCATGAGAGTAATTTCCTTTCTTTAAAATCGGTTGGTTATAGATGTTAGTAACATCTGTAAAACATCTTCACATTAACATCTGGACTAGTGTATGACTACTGGACACCATGGCCCAGCCAGGTCAACACACAAAATTAACCATCACGCCACTCCAGTATATTTTCTCAGTTGGCAAGAACTGAAGTAGAGAAATACAATGATAAAAGTTTGCTACTTGTTATCTCTGCATTCTCATTTCTGAAATCCAAGCTTCCTGTTTACCTGTATCATTCCACCTCTAGTCGGGTATCTGATTGGCACCGCAATCTGAGCGTGCCAGACCCCAAGTCCTGATTTTTCTCTCCAGCCCAGCTCCTCCCACAATCTTCCTCATCTCAGTTAAAAGGCAACCACTTTCCTCTAATTACTAAAGTCAAAATCTCAGATTCATTCTTGACTTTACCCTCTGTAACTGAGCAGCAAATGTTTTTAGAACACGCTCATTTTCAAAACATACAGAACCCAGTGATTTTCCACGTCTCCCGGATCACCAGTTCATTCCCAGCTCCAATCCCCCTGACTAGACTTTTGCCAGGGCTCTTCCAACCAGCAGCCCGTTTCTTCCCTCACTTGTCTGTATTCTACTCTCAATACGAAATTGCAGTTTGCTTTTATAAACCACTTCAAATTGTGTCGTTACAGAAATATCCATCGCCTCCCCTTTTTCATTTAGAATGAATCCCAAATCCCAGGGTCGCCACAGGGTCTTACTAAACGTGGACCTCTCCTACTTCTACTTCTCTGATCCGATCCCGACCCTCGGGCTACTTTAACCTGTTAGGGCCATTTGTTCTGCTAGCCTGGGTTGTGCTCCTGCCTCAGAGGGCCGACCTTGCACTTGCTTCTCCCCGGCCTGCTCTTTCACGTCTGTGTTTAAGTATCACCTACACCATCAAGTTTACCCTACCCCTATTTGACCTGTAATGCTCTCCACTCACCCCTAAGAATTTCTGCTTTCTTTTCTTCTTCGTATTTTAATCAGAGCATGTCATAGCACTTCACATTACTTTCCTGCTAGCGAAATTGAGTAGTTGGAAATAGAATTAAACAAGCCCACTTGATAATGTCTTGATTGTGACTCACTCTCTTTGCAGGGCAGTGGAGGAAGGGATGTCACTGTGACACAGAGCACAAAGGCTGTGGTCCCAGCAGAAGGGCAATGCGACTGTCATGGCTGAGCTAAGAAGTGGCAGGGGTGGAATAAACGGGGTGTCAGCAGTGAGGAGCACGCCGTGCAACGTGGAGCTCGGATAGAGCAAACGACATTAGCCGGATTCTCGGGAGAGGTCAAGTGGGCAGCCATTCCCAACCCCAGTTTCCTTCCTATCACTCCCTAACCTCTTTGAGAACCTTCCCTTGACCCTGCACTCCTGCGCTTCCCACCCAGGGGATAGTACATCGCTGTAGCCCCAACTCAGGCATGTGCTAAACCATTTTTGTCAGTGTTCAACTTCAGGGGGAAAGTACCCTATTCTATTAATGGGAATGTTCAGTAGTGAAGAGAAGCCACAGTGAATTTTCGGTGGGGAGTTGGGGGCACATTGGGAGCATTCTCATGTATTTCGCGGCTGGAGGTGTTGCCATGTTGCTTACATTCTTGCCCTCCCCTTCCTTTAATTGTAAGAAGGAATTCCCCACAATTTATAGAATGTCATATACAGGCATGTATAATGGCAAACTCTGTCACTCCCAGGCTGGTCCCAGAGAAACAACCTAGAATCGGTGAAGGAAAAAGAGAAGTCCCAACTCTTGTTGAAAGATGTGGTTGCTACCAGAACTCAGAGTAACCAGTTTCTAGTAGAATTCTGCCACCTTCCGGAAGCAGCTAGCAAGTGCAACGTGTTAACCGCCCCACCCCCACTCCCAGCTCAAATGGTCGCTGTTATCACACCTTATTAAAACTGAACTCCTGACTGGTTGATCCTATTTAGGAGTGAGTCAACTCATATTCAACAAATAACAAAATAAGAGTTTAATGATCTTTGTTATAAAATGGAAGTTGCTGTATTCAAGATCACAGTTGGGGCAGCACCTGTGGCTCAAAGGAGTAGAGCACCAGCCCCATATGCCAGAGGTAGCGGATTCAAACCCAGCCCCAGCCAAAAACTGCAAAATAAAATTAAATAAAAAATTTAAAAAAAACACAGTTGACTTGTTTTATGTGAAAAAGTGGCAGTTACATCTTTGAGGCAACTTTACACCTTTAACTTTATGGGGTTCTCTATTAACATAGATTCATCTAGATGTTTACATCTGATCCTCTCAACACTGGGCTAAGACAAATACAACTGCTGTCCTTTGGGTCGTAACAGCCATCAGGTTCAATAATACCTGGAAGACTGACTGTGGTGGAGCTGGCAGCATGGTGGGAAGGGTTAGAAGTCACTGTTCTTCTCCTAACCGATGCCCTAAACACCTGGCAAGTTTGATCATTAACCTGAAGACTGTGTTCAATGGCACAGCCATCTGCTCTGCCACTCAGTCGACAGACTGGCCATTGAAGATAATCCTGTTTGGGTTCATGAACCATGGCTGTCAGCTTAGCAGTGTGAGACTTTCTTTTAGGCAGACATGTCCTCTCCCCGAGGAGACCAGTGGGACTCAACATGTTGATCAAGCCTGCATAGTTCATTGGCCTACACGTATCTAATTACCATAGCTTACTGTGCTACACTTGCTTTATGAATCCATCATCATGTGGGATAGAACAGCACATTCCCCTCACAGACCGAAGAAAAAATAAAGGGCTGTATGTTTCTGATGCAAAAACCTCCACTGTATGGAAAACCTGGACTCCTACAAAAGTTTGGCCTGTTTGTCTCTGAGTGAGAGAGGTGAGAGAGGCCATTTCACCTGGGTCATTGTCCTCACCCGCACCTGGCGACTGATGACATCAGATCTTTTACTGCCTTTGTGTCCACTATGGGTGACTTACTGTTAACACTTTCCAGCTTATTTTTTTGCTGTTTTAGCTCTATCATCCAACTCTTACTGGAACATCGTAGCCCTTACTAAACTCTTTCATGCTGTATGCTGTTCAGATTATCAACTGTTAGAGAACGGCAAATGAGTTGTCAGCCTACTAAACAATGGAGCCATAATCAAGGTATTTAATAGACACGTCACACATCCTACTTCGTACAGGCACTTGGCCTTGTTGAGTGTTGGAACAAACACCTCAAAAATGGACTAAAAATGATTTCTGCTCTTCCTTTCCCACATTGTCCTTGACTGTGTACTAAAGTATTTTGGCCATTGAGTGTGATGCCTTCACATTGAGGAAAACGTCTCCTGGTTGACCTCTGGAAAATAATTAGATAAAGAATTATCTAGAATGTTTTGAAATTTCAGTGTTTTACCCTGCTCTTCTGGACATACCATCTCCTCTCCTCTAACCTCAGCCTCAGGCAAACTTGACAGGTGCATCCTCCAAGTGTCAGCTCAGAGAAAAGGGTTCTTAGAGGATTCACATTAAATTCTAGCATCTCTAGCTGACTTGATCTAGATAAAGTAGAAAATGATCAACTGGGTGTCCTCCTACAGCAGCGGTTCTCAACCTGTGCGTCACAACCCCTTTGGGGGTCAAATGCCTCTTTCACAGGGGTCACCTAAATACATCCCACATATCAGATATTTACATTACAATTATAACAGTAGCAAAATTATAGTTATGAAGTAACAACAAAAATAATTTTATGGTTGGGGGTCACCAGAACATAAGGAACTGTATTAAAGGGTTGTGGCATTAGGAAGGTTGAGAACCACTGTCCTACCATGTCCTTCCTATGCCAATGTAATAAAATGAGTGACTATAAGTTTGGTAAAAATAGCTTATCCCACTAAATCTGACCCTTAAGACAAAAGAATGGGAATGCCTGGGGGAAAACTTACAGACACTGGGATGAATACAGCATTCTTGGCCCATGGGAGGGTGAGCAAGAACCCTGACATAAGGAGAAAAAACACACTCGTCCCCGAGAGATGTGAGGGAGAGGCGCTTTTGTGTGCCTCTTGCCAGCTAGATGTAGCACTACCTCACTCACATGTGGCAAGACCATCATGTCCATCTGGCTCAGGCAGCAGGTGCCGCTGGCAGCCGCCCCCGTTGGATCTGTCATTGCCATCCGTGAGCCAGGAAGCACAGAAGCACCTGTGGACAGGGCACGCCGTCCTGCTGTTCCCTAAGCCTTCTCAGAGGCAGCTGCTAAATGTGGACTCTCCTCATAGTTTACAAACATGTGACTGACCCTTTTGCCCACTTGGCCTTGGATGGCCATGCCATGTGTGGTTTTGAAAGCCACCCTGACCATGTGACTTAGCCAAACCAAAGTAGTTACCAGGGATTCAAATCAGGTTTCAAAACAAATCCCAAACTGGAGTGACCTGTGGCCCTTTGGGCTCTGTGTTTACATATAGAGGAAGAGGCCATGACGGTTTTCACGGGTGGTGGGAGCTGCTTGTTGGCTCTTCTTATGTCTCCTGTAATTGTTGCTGTTGGTGAATACACTGAGTTCACTCCAAACTCCATCCCTTGGGTCATAACGAACAGACTGATCTCACTTGATTATCTGAAGTAAAACCTGTTTGTACCCCTGGGACTTCTCAAAGTTGTTGAGCCTGAGTGGGCAAGGGAAGGGATGTGGCTGTCAGTGCTTCTACCTGTAATTCTGCTGATAGCAGACGATTCAACTCAGGGTGAGACAGATTGATCCCAGTCTCTGTGAGCTCCTGAGTACAATTATAATTACAATCATGAGCTGCGTAACAATGTTTTGGTCAATGACGGACCACGCATACAGCAGTAGTCTGGTAAGATTATAGCTGAGCTGAAAATGGAATCACCTAGTGCCACGGCTGTCACAATACTGTAGCACAAGGCATTGCTGAGACATTTGTAGTGATGCTGGTGTAAACAACCCCAGTGTGATGCCAGTCAAATAAAGAGATAGTGTGTACAATGGTGTACATAACACTTGATAAGATAAACCCTACTCACTACTCTATGTATTTACTAGATTTTCTTTTACATCATCATTTTAGAGTATACTCCTTCTACTTTTGTAAAAATGGTTAACTACAAAATAGCCTCTGGCAGGCTCTTCAGTAGGTCTTCCAGAAAAAGGCACTGTTATCAGAGGAGAGGACAACGCCAAACCTCCGTGTGTGTTATTGCCACTGGAGATCTTCCAGTGAGACAAGATGTGGAAGGGGAAGACAATGGTACAGAGGATCTGGGGCCGTTATAGGCCTAAGCTAAGGTGCCTGTTGTGTATTAGTTTCTAACAAAAGAGTTTAAGAAGTAAAGAGTAAATATAAACAGAGTTTAAAATGGGGAAAAGCTGATAGAATCAGGTGAGAAAGAAAGTATTTCAATGCAGCTGTACGATGTGTTTGTGTTTTAAGCAATATTGTCAGAAAAGTGTCAAAAATTTATAAATTTTAAAAATTTGCAGTAAGCTACAGATAAAACATACTATTGAAGAAAGCGTTTCAAAATTTAGTGCAGCCTAAATGTACTCTAGTAAAGTCTATAGGAGTGAGCTGTGTTCGAGGCCTTCACATTCACCCCCCCACTCACTCACTGACCCACCCTGAGGAACTTCAGTCCTGCAAGCTCCTTTCCTGCCAAGTGCCTGTATAAGTGCATATGTATGTGTTTGTGTGTGCATGTGTGTATTTAGTGTCAGACTGCACTCTGTGGTCCAGGTTGGAGTGGACTGCTGTGGCCTCGGCTTGGAGCTCAGCAACCTCAAGCTCCTGAGGTCAAGCAATCCCACTGCCTCAACCTCTTGAGTAGCTGGAACTATAGGTGCCCAGCTAATTTTTTGATTTTTCGTAGAGATTGGGTCTCACTCTTGCTCAGGCTGGTCTCAAAGTCTTCTCTATGCTGTGCAAAGAGTAGGAGGTCTCTGAGTTTTGACTCAGTCCCTTCATTTACCTGTCTGTAATAGTGATTTGTGCTTTTAGTGCTCTTGGCCCAGACCTAAATCTACTACTGAATTTAGTGCCTAAGCTATACCACATAAGGTTTGTTAGGGTACATTTTATTTCTACTTTACATTGGAATTATTTTTCCATTTGTATATCTTTCATCTCAGTAAATAAATTCATATTTTCAATTTTATTCACTATTTTTCTCTACTCATTTACTTGATTTTAATAATAAGGGAAAAGCACAGACTTTGAAAGTTCTATTTATCATCCTTTAAATGGTGATTCTCTGCAGTAAGAATCCTGGCTTCCCTTTAATGGGCTTGTTACAGTGTATTCTTTTTTCCTCTAGGACTTGAATTCACTGTGTTTCTCATTCTAGCATAAAGGGGAAACATTTCAAATATGATACTTGCTCTTGTTCATGAACAATATTTATGGAGTCGTGTGTGATGACCACAGAGTACATCTGTTTATCATTTAGATTTCAGTTTGACACCCTCTTTCTGGAAAAGCCTCACTAACCTTCTCACATGAGAGATGTGCCCCTCACATGTGTTTCTGCAACACGGGGTTTGCAGTTTGCACAGCGGGAACCTTCCTGATAGTCCCTAATTGTTTGTCCCTCTATAGCAGCAATTATGCTGGCCTGACAGAAACTTGACTTGTGCAGCACTTTATGCCCCATGCCCAGGACACAGCCGGGGTATTCTAAGCCCTCTGTGCACATTGAGAGAATAATGGAACTGATTTGAATGGAATGGAATTTGTGGGATGTGGCAGTTAAGAGGGCTGAGAGAGAGTCTTAGAAAAGGGGAATCTGAGTAGAGAAATTTTGTGTTATCTTTGTGTGTTTAATAACAGTGCTGAAAGGAGGATCAGATTTTGTTTTGAAGTTCTTGCCCACTCTCTGCACAGAAGATGGGGACACACACAGCACTCAAAGTGCACGCTCCTCTCTGCCTGTTGGCTTGTCCACAGTAGCTGACCTTCCTTCCTACCAATGATGGTTTAGGGAGCTTATGCCCTGATGCCTTTGACCTAGAACTTTAGGAACTTTGTCGTTTTTGTTTTAACTTAACTCTTTCTTCTCCTCTTCCATCAGAATAACCAGTATAAGCAAAACCTTGCATATCACACACCTTGCCCCATTATCCAGGTACAACAGATACAGCTAATTTTATGAAGCCATACACTTTTTGGCATATTCTGTTTTACAAAAATTGTAATACAAGTAATTTATGAAATGCACATATTTCTATCTTTTTTTTTCATTCAAAATACATTGTATTTATAAATTCTATTTCTTTTAATTCTTACAAACTGGCTGATTCTTCTCAAAGACTTTGCTAAATAGAACCAATAGGAATTAACTCATACTGCTTTAATGGAAAAAGGGAGAAGAGGGATATTAGAAATAAATATAATGTGCTTTTACCCCCCTATAAATATTTTACATTAATCTCTAGGATTAGGGAAATATTTTCACAATACTTTGTTCTGTAGTAGTTTAGCAATTTTCCAATATATGTTGTCCATGTGAAATTTAAATCCTTGATTAATTTAAAATTTGATATACGCAGTAGAAAACAGAAAATCTATTTTCTGTTATTAGTTTGTATACCAATTATTAGATATTTCATATATATCAAATCTTACCTTCAAAACTGTGGTATGGACTTTTACTGGTTCAGGTCTTCTATTGAGACTTTCTGTATAATTGGATCCTTTTTTAAAAGTCTAGTATATTTATTATTAAATTTAACTAAAAAAAAATGTTTAAGGCCGGGTGGTGGCTCACGCCTGTTATCTGAGCACTCTGGGAGGCCAAGGCAGGTGGATCACCTGAGCTCAGGAGTCTGACAGAAAAGCAAGACCCTGTCTCTACCAAAAAAAGGAAAACTAGCCAGCGTCATTGTGGGCACCTGTAGTTCCAGATACTCAAGAAGCTGAGGCAAGAGAGTCTCTTGAGTCCAAGAGTTTGAGGTTGCTGTGAGCTATGATAAGGCCACAGCACTCTACCCAGAGTGACAGAGTGAAACTCCATTTCAAAAAAAAAAAAAACGCTTAAAAGTTTAGAAATTATTTGCAATTTTGGAATGTGATCATTTTTCCATTTCATACAAACTGGTCATTTTCAGTACAAAAAATAGTAATGTTTGTATATTTTTCAATCACTTTACCAAATACAAATAATAATTCTAGTATTTTAGTTTAATTTATCAGAAGATAAATTTTCCACAAAGCAAATTACATTGTCAGCATAGCTAATGATTTTGCCTTTTATTTTTTAATGTTTTTTGAACTGCTTATTTTATTCCACAAAATTTCCGAAATAATCATGAAGAATTATGACAACCTAAGGAAGTCCTATTTCCTCAGATTTACATAAACTTGGAACCTGCTATGATGTGCCTTGTCCTCCCTTGCAGGCATGTGAGAAAAAAATCCCCCACCCCTCAAAGTGGCTTGGGCTGAGTGCATGCCTTGTAGACCTGAATCAGCCCACAGTCTGAAGCAGAGCCCTCGGGTTGACCCCAGTCAAGATACATCAGCTGTAATCAGTCCTCGGATTCATGAGCAGGTATTTAAGTCAGGATTCTCTTCTTGAGAATTAATGGGATATGTGCATCACAGATCCTTTGTGAATCTGTAAGTATAGATACATATAGCAAAGAGAAAAACACAGAGAGAAAGAGAGAGACAGAGACAGATTCATTTTAAGAAATTGGCTTATGAGATTGTGAGCGCTGGAGACACTAACATCGGTTGGGGAAGGCAGAAGACTGAAATCTGGCTGGGTTTCCATCGTAGTTTTAAGGCAATATTCCTTCTTTAGAAAATCGTTGGTCCAGGCTATTAAGGTCTTACATAATTAAATAAGGTCTACCGACATTATAAAAGGTAATCTGCTCTACTAAAAGTAAACTATCAATGTTGATCATACCTACAAATACCTTCACAGCAAATATGGACTAGCAAATATCCACAGCCTAGCCATGTTAACACAGAAAATTAACCGTCACAGTAAAAAAATAAATATGATTGTCAGAAGCAATTAAGATTTGGGATGGATTTTTATGAGGCATTATTGTTGCATGAGAAGCCTATTTCAAAGATCTAGAATTATATTATGTGACACATTTTTCTCTCTGTAAGCTACTTAGAATTGTTACTAAGAACGGCTCCTGCACTTGTCATGCTCTCTTTGGCATCTACGAATGGATCATGTATTTTTTTACATTAATATGATGCTATAACATATTGCAATAATTTATCTAGTATGACTGCATGCTTCCATTAATAAATGAGTTGTAATTATTCTGACACTATGTGACATTATTTGCTAATAAGTTATTTCAAATTTTGATATATAAATGACATGATCTATGATTTCCCATTTTTAATGACATGTTATAGTTTGTTTTCAAATTTATTGAATTTATTGCAGTGGCTTTGAAATATGTTTCTTTCAAGACCGAGTCTTGTTCTGATGCCCTGGCTAGAGTGCTGTGGTGACACACTACCTCACAGGAACTTCAAACTCCCGGGATCAAGCCATTCTCCAGCCTATGCCTCCCAAGAAGCTGGAGCTATAGGTACCCGCCACAATGTCCAGCTAAATTTTTTGGTTTTCGGTGGAGATTGGGGTCTCACCCTTGCTCAGGCTAGTCGTGAAGTCCTCAGCTCAAGCAATCTTCCTTTCTCAACCTCCCCAAGTGCTAAGATTACAGTTGTGAGGCTAAGATTACCATGCCAGCCTCAAGTATGATTTTTTAAAAAAGTGTAAGGCCTTCCTTATAGCCATGTACATTATCAATTTCATAAAGTTTTAAATCAACATAAAATGAATGTTTCTATGGATAGTTTAGTAACATTTTGTTTTTGAAGATTAGATAGAATTTGTCCGTGAAACCATTATTTATAAGTTAGACTAGTGAAGCCGTAAGTTCATACTCCTTGTCACCAATTTGGTGATGTTTTGCTGGGTGAAAGCATCCTCAGTGTCATCACTTCTGAAATTAGTTTGCAGAGTTTCACAGGCAGTAAATTACATTCATACCATTTAATCAATCATTTCTGTATCCGTGCTTGTCTATTCTTTCTCATTTCTAATGTAATATACTTTTTATATTAATTTCAGCTTTGATTCTTCATGAACTCTCCCCAAATAACTTGGATTTATCTTGAGCTTTTTAAAATAAGATTGAAAACTTTGAATAACTTGAAGATTATTTTATTTTTCAGAATCATTTTCTGCCTTCCTGTTCCTGTACAGTTGATAGGATGATGCATCCCTGATTTTGTCCCGGAATTTCAGTGCCTCTTGGTAAGTAACGTGTACGTCACTGGCCACGTCATTGGACCTGGCCATGTGATTTGTTTAGCCAAAACATCTGGGTAGAAAAGTGCAAAAAAGGGTTTTAATGATGGTGTGCTGCTGTGGCCTCACTCAGCCTTCCTAGGTCATCTCTGGATGTCTGCCCGAGTCCCAGATGTCAGCCCCGAGCCAGGAGAAGAGACACAGCAAGTGCAGCTCTCACTTGAAATCCACAAGAGGGGAATCTTTGACATCTTCTTTAAGTAGCAACAACATTAAGTTTATTTGTTTGGGCAGCAAACCTGGCTAATACGAGATAACGATTTACCCCAATTATTTTAAGCCAACACTTTTTGGAAAGAAAAAATTTAATTTATAGACAAAAAGATCTTCTGTCTGCAAACATCCACAAAAATATCACTAGAACTGATATGGAGGTTAAACAAAATCACAAAATACTGGATCAATCAATGGCACTTTTTAAAAATTTCAGAAAATTAGGGGATACACGTTCTACTTATATATTTTGTTTTTGTACAGATTGAGTGGAAGTTGTAAGTGTGCCCTTCACCCAGACGGTGTTCACTATACCCGGTAAGTGTGAAAATGCATTTAAACATTTTCAACTCAGTGGTCCTCTATTTGTGTGTTAAGTCAGCCTGTTTTCATCAACTTTCCTAAAAGACTAATTTCTGGTTTATTTCCTTTTAAGTTCAGGACATAAACATCACTTATGAAAGAGAGTTTATTATTCTGAGGTGGTTGAAATTTATAAAATTCATATTTTTATAATGTATTTTTAAATTCATTGCATCTATGGCAATGGTATTTACCTAAAGTATATACTTTAAAAAAAAAATTCAGGACTTTCCTATAGTCAAGTATATGATGAATTTTGCAAATATTCCTCAGATACCAATGAATGGTATATACTCAAAATTCATAGAATGCAAAATTAGATATTTATGACTAAGTGTCGTTCGTTACAGAATTCCGTTCCTGGATGTTCTCATTTATTTATTTCTAGTAGGCCTTTCTAATTTTGAACAAGATATATCACATTCCCTGAGTAAAACACTATTTCATCATGTTCTCCCTGCATGTCTAATGGATTGGCCTTTATGTTAGGCATGCTAAGTGGTTTGGTGCTCACGCTTTTATGAACAATGAGTCTTTCAAGTAAATCGTGTTTTACTATTAGACAAAATAACCTTTGACCTTACTTATGTACTTTGACCTTAAAATAAAACTTTCATCTCTCCTAGTTCTAGTTTACCTGTTACTTTGTTTCCAAAATAATTCTTTACTATGCATAATAGTTTGTTTTTCCTCTTTGCTCGGCCTGCCAGTCCAGACCCAAAGCCCAGTGTCACAGCCTGCACGGTACACAAACTTCCGTGGGCCACTGCTTTTTTTCTCCTTTCCTTTTATCTTTTATTAAAGTGCCCGTTATAAGTCATTTATTATCGGTTAGAGCATTTTCTGAAGTTTTTTCCTTTGAAGAGAACACTAAAAGTGTGCATCCCAGTTTTTTTCTTTCGGCACAAATAATTGTTTATATACCCACAAGATGCTCCCGATGTTTCTCCAGGTCTCTACTGATATTTTGAAACTACCAATTTAAAACATTTCTTTGAAATGTAAGTAAAATGTTGCATGCAATTTGGAAGCTTCCAATCAAAAATGAAATGCTTGTAATTCAAACCTCAAGGGAGATTGCCCATCTATTCTGTCCCTCCACCAAGACACCCATTTACACACACACTCAAAATCTATCTAATCTTGTCTGAGTACCTGCCTCCTTAGTGAGAACCTGTTTTTGTAGCTCTGTCTGTAATAAGGCCGCACCAAGTTTCTGCCACCAGGATGTGATTGGAAAGTTGTAGGAAATCTCTATTTTACTTGTCTGTAAAGAAAACGGTTGCCTGTGATTTTTCTTTCACCCCAAGCCAGAAGAGAGTGGCAGTCAAGGTGATGAGGACAAAACCTTGAGGGCGGCATTAGCAACAAGATGGCAAAATTCAGCTTCCTGGTTTATGCCATGAAGCAGAATTCCTGCTGCTGATTATACTAGTCAGACTGATGGGTGAGAAATAAATGTATATGTTATCTCACTTCTCTGCTTTGCTGTAGGTGCAGGAGGGAGAGGAATGGTTTCTTCTGGGGGGTTCTCAAAGTGTGCTCAGTGTCCCCTGAGGGGTCTCAAAGATGTTCTGAGTGTGTTACCACAGATTCAGGGTAGGCACCACCTTGTACAAGCTGCCATTGCTTTTCCCTATCATGTCTGTATTCACATAGATACAAAAAGGGGAGTTTCACTTAAGAATGTCCTTGAGGGCTCAGTGCCAGTAAGTAGCACAGTGGTTATGGCACCAGTCACATACACTGAGGTTGGTAGGTTCAAACCCAGCCCGGGCCAGCTAAACAACAATGACAACAGCATCAAAAATAACCGGGCATTGTGGTGGGTGCCTATAGCCCCAGCTACTTGGGAGGCTGACGCAAGAGAATCACTTAAGCCCAAGAGTCTGAGGTTGCTATGAGCTGTGACATCATGGCACTCTGCCCAGGGCAACATAGTGAAACTCTGTCTCAAAAAATAAAAAAAAAAAAGAAAAGAATGTCCTTGAGGAAACATCCATAGTATTAATGTTATCAAATGTTGACCCTTGTGTGTGTGTCTTTTTAATATTCTATGGGGAGACATCAGAAATATCTTTAAAGCATATATACCACATATATGTATTATACATAATACAATCATCCCTGGGAAAGACATTTGTACAATGGAGCTGAAAGCATAACCAGCTGTTCTTTTCTTGAAGCACAATTTTTAATTGAAAGACAAACAATCATTATTCAAACTTGAATATTTGCCAAAAGGAACACAAGTGACAGCATTTATTGATGTTAAAATTTGAACTTTCAGAACTTAAAAAAATTGTGTTTCCCTGTGAAAGCTGACTGTGGCTGATACTCAAAGACTTTTCAGAAATGCATGGATATCTGTGTGTGTGGCTAATTGCATTTTGATATTGTTTAATGAAACATGTAACTAATAGAAGAGCCATAGTCAGGAAATATTTTCCAAATGACTGATGCATGTTACAAGTCCACGTGTGAATAAATGACCTATTTAAACTATAACTTGGACCAGAAGATTTAACTATAAAATAGCACAAAAAGTTTACCAATAATGTTTAGACTCTGTACAGTAACTAACCTTTAAGAAACTATCATTCTTCAAATGTTGGTGCAGTGACAAAAAAGAATATTGAGAATCATCTATAAAAGTTTGAAACACTCTACATTTCCAAATATATATATTTTGTATGCACATATATATATATACACACACACATACATATATGAAGTCAGGGTTTTTCATGGTTCAACCAAGACAAAGTATCACGATGGATTAAACTCAGAACAAGACATGAAATTAAGCTAAAGCCAGATAGTAAAGAGGTTTGCAAGTAGGATAAATTTTCTTACTAACTTATTTTGGGAGATACAGATGGCTTTCATTTTTCATTAAATATGGTTTTTGTGCCAGTGTATACCAAATATATTATTTTATTTTGAATAAATTAATAAATATATACAATAGAACCTCCATAGTTGATCACTTCCTTGAGTTGATCCAATTTTCATAGAACAGACATCTGTCACATGTACGTATCAGGAGAGTAGGCCTAGTTCCTTATGTTGACCACCTCCATAGCTTGACTAGTTTTCTTACAGCCCCTTGGGTAGTCATATTACAGTGGTTCTACTGTAATGTCAATTTTCCATTTTAATTTTTACTACAGTAAATATCAATAGATATGAAAGCACACAAATTAAAGCTCTATGGGGTCACTGATGTCATTTAAAAGTGTATGTAAGACTGAAGCCTTTGTCACTAGTTTGGCAAAACCAAAATGTTTAAGAACTGTTGGCCTAATCTTTATATAAAATAATGCAAAAAATTTAGGAGTGTTCCATTTCCCTTCATTAGTAAGACAAGTTAGTAAGCCTATCAAGATGAATAATTGTATCGTTGGGCAATTTTTCCCCCGCTTTTGTATATTTGATTACTGCAACTATGCCATCTGTTCCCTTTTCTCTTTGTAGAAGTTATCTGATTCCTCATTAATTCCATTGTTTTGTTTTATTTTTGATGATTTGACATATTTGTCTTAACTGTACTGCATTGCAACATTGTTATTCAGTGATATGTTCTTAGCATATTTATTCACTTATTGTAAAATAGAAAATAAGTGACTGCACTTACAGAGTGTCTCTTTATGTTCTAAATGAATTTTCTTGAGTGTTCTTTTGATTTAGTGAGCCTGTTGACTGATTGTTCTAAGCTGTCATGTGTCTGGAATTCCTGCTCATCTAGGTTCTTCTATTTTCCTCATTATGCTTTGTTTTCCTTTCCTGGTTAATGTATTTTTTCAGGTTAATTGGCACTCTACCTACCCTCAGCTCAATGTACCCTGGGAGGTTAGGTCAAAGTCTTTTTTATTTTCTACCACAAGTGTGAAATAAAGTTTATTGAGGAAGAGAAAGACAGGTTTACAGATCAAGAGCAAGATATAAGTTTACAGAACAAGATATTTTGACCATAGATAATGAATGGGCTCTGGCCAATTTCAAAGTCGTGATGTTCCATTGAGAAGGAGCGTTTCCTTGTGTGTTAGATGTTCTGCTCCTAGGGATGGTGGTGCTCTAATCTTGCCAGTGTTGGTGTTCACTTAGAATGCCACAAGCAATTGTTTCCACTCCCAACTGCCCTCATTTTTCATTAACTCATTCCTATCCTTGGATACTAGGTACAATTCAGGGTCTGCACGGAATTGTATTTCAAGAGCTGAAAATGACATAGCAGAGTTTCCTAAAAGCATAATTTAAGTCGTGGAAAGGTGCTGTATTTTTTTCTCCCTTGGGAAACCATAGAATTGATTCTCACCTCAGGCTCTTTGTTGCTACTCCTGGGCTTGGAACTGTACTGCATTAGAAGAGACAGAGCTCTTGGTTTGTTCTGGCACCTGCGGTGATTCCCGAAATATCTAGGATTTTATATAATCTCTTTCTACTTTCATATCTTTCCTTGAGAGAACTCTAGTTCTGCATCTTTTATCCATAATTCTGAAATCCTGAACAGTCTGAAAACCAAATGTCCTTATCAGCAAAACCTAACCAAGAACACTGATAGGTCTCAATGTAGAACTCTGCATGTATTTGCGGGCAGAGTAATGTCCTAGTCTGTCTCCTCATGGTTTTATGCAATGTCATTTATATGGGTAGTTTTTTTTCCTTTTTTTACAAACGTGGTCCTCTCTGGTGTTGTGTCACTATACTTGAGAATCTCTGAACTCTGTTGTGAATTGTGGTGCATGGATCTCTGCTATGACTTCTGCTTTTTCATTACTCTCCTTAACCACCATTGATTGTAGGAGTGGATACCTTTCTTGCTACAAGATTGAGTTTTAACTGATATTTGTTATTCACAACATTAATTTTTAATTTTACTGTTTATTTGTTAGAGTTGAAAAAGTGTTTATTTCTAATCTGTTGAAATTTCTCAAGGCATGGACTTCCTTGCTATGTTTCATTACTGCTTACAAAAACTAGCAAGAGTTGGATTCCCCCCAACCTTAACCTTCGTAAGAGCTCTTATCACTGGCCATCTGGCCCCTAAGCCAATAGCATAAGTCTTAGATTTTCTTCCATGGTTGCAGCTGCACTCCTCTTCTGCATTAATTTCTGCATTCGTATAGAAAGTCTTGGGCATTTCTCATCCTTATTCACACAGTGTTTCCAGCCTGGACACACAGGGGAGTTTCAGTCAGTGTTCTGAAACTCAGATACTCAAGCTGAAGGGGTGACCGCCATCTTGAACACTAAGGATACCATGCCAGAAATACAGGAAAACTCTGCAGGGCTCTCTCTGGTGGGTGATTAAATACTCGGATTAGTTAATAATGCATTGGCATTATACTCAGTGCTAATATGAAATCAATATATAAACTACATGCCCACATGAAAAAATAACAGAAGTCTAGTCTAGGGAGGGGAAGGGGAGAGGTGGAAGAGGGAAGAGAGGGAGGAGGGAAGGTGATTGGAGGGATCTCGCCTAATGTACATAATGTGCAGGTGTTCAGCACGCCTCCGGGTTGAAGGTCTCAACTACAACTTGAACTTCACCTTAGAAATGAAAACAATGTAACCTAAACATTTGCACCTTCATATGAATCTGAAATTTAAAAAAAAAAAATCAAAAAAATTTTTAAAAAATACATTGGCCTGAATTAGTCACATGGGCTTACTAAGGTAGCAGAAAAGGACAATGCAACATTTCCCAGAAAGAATACGATCAAGATTTTAAAAGGAAAAAATTAATGAATACCTAAGAGTGTCAGCCAAACAAATCATACAGACTGTGCAATGCACGAGGAAGAAATTTTGTAGATGAACCTCATACAGGCACTTGTGAATCTGAAGACATACACAATCAGCATAATTATTTGATTAGGCACCATTAAATACTCATATTGTGCAAGAATATTTATTGAATAATTTATGTCAGATACAGTGATACAGCTGACAAGGTAAATAATCATCATAATTTTGAATTATTAGATAAAAGTCTGTATTCACGACAAAATTTAAGGACCAGGGTGAAGGTTCTTTTTGTTTTGTTTTTAAATTCTTGTAGTTTTTGCTAATGATGTGGTTGAACACTGGGCAACATCTGTTGTCTACAAGTTCCAACTATCTATTGGGTTAATTGTAAATTTTCATATGGTTTATAAACTATATTAAGATTTGGGAGGATAAACAACAAGTTTCTGTTGTTTTAATTAGCAAATTACATTATTCATTATCTATACCAAGGCTTAGAATAATTAACCTTCTCGAGAAAACTTGCATCACAGCAAACAATTGCAGCTCCTGAGCAGGACCTCCAGATGAATAATGGAACAAATAACGTTCCAGCCTTCAAGCTGTGATACATTAAATAGATCAGCTCAAGCATTTGTATTGTTCTTACATTGTTGATTTCACCAGGAAAGAAAAATCAAGTGTTTTCATTATAATTTTTTTTTCCGTTAAGTCAACATTTTTCCCAGCTCTTCTGATGTAAGTTACTGCTCACTTCCTTCTGAATGGTTTATGTGTGATAGGATCCACCAAAATCAAAACTGATTTCTAGAAATGGTTCAATATATGAGTGTAAATTACTTCTATAGAATCCATCCTATGCTGACAAATTTATTATTTTTCTTAATGTGAGTATACTTTTTTTTGCATTCTTGTCTAAAAAATCTGGAAGAAAATGAATACTTTCAACGTTATAAACATATAATCATATTCCATTTACCCAATTACATAGCAAGAACATTGCACTCATAACTGTATTTAAAATTCTTTGCATAGTGATTTAGAACTTAATAGGAATAATACTTTTTAGTCTGTCAATTGTTTTCTAAAGATTAAAGTGATTTATTTCCAAAAGTTAATACATTTTTATTTTTAAATATAGTTACATAGGCTGGGCAGGGTGACTCATGGTGCTGTAAGCCTAGCACTCTAGGAGGTTGAAGTAGGTGGACTGTCTGAGCTCAGGAGTTCGAGGCCAGCCTGAGCAAGAATGAGACCCTTTTTCTACTAAAGAAATAGAAAAACTGAAGCAAAAGGATCTCCTGAGCCCCAGAGTTTGAGGTTACTGTGAGCTATGATGCCATAGCACTCTACCCAGGGGAACAGAGTGAAACTCTGTCTCAAATAAATAAATAATAGTTACATAATTTGATTTATGAAATATGCTGAAGAAAAAAATAGCCAACACATGATGAGTATGTCACACAAACTCCCGAAAATCCTTCAATTTCTTCTTCGGTCTCCTTCACGTGAACGACAAATCTTTCCAAATTTGACCCCTCCTGAACTATCCAAGTTACCTTGTATCTGTTCCATGCTCTGTCTGTGTATCAGCTGGTGACTTTTACCAGTACTTATTCATTCCTTAGTTCTTTACATGTTTGGTTAAGTTACAGCATGTGCTGTTTCTGCTATATGAGACATCCCTTGTCCCTGTTTACCTAGATACATTTTAGCAATTTGCTGTTTTTGTATTTGCTCATTCTCAGTTCTTTGGGTGACATTATCACAGAATTCTGCCAGAAATTGCCTTTCCACTTATCCTCATTCTATGTGGGAAGGGGAGGAGCACGTGAGCCTGAATGGACCAGGCATCCTGATCACTCGCCTCCAGTGTGGGTGAAGATCATAGCAGGGATGGGAGTATGACCAAAGGTGGTCCACTTAGAACGGTTTCCAGAAATTACAGGAGAATGTCTACACCTCAGAACAATAACTACCCTGGAGCTGCCAGAGGGTCCATGGGAACAGAAGGGCTGCCTGGGAAGGAAGCCAACAGGGAAAAGAGCAGATGGAAGAAATGGAAATATCCAGACCTGATGCCCTTACTTGGGCTCCAAATTCAAGAAGCCAGACCCTGTGTCATATTGTTCTCACCCTCTTACCTCTATTGCCAGAGGTAGCACGTGCCAGGCACTTACTACATGGTTTAACAAATGAATACTAGCATTATTGATGTGTTTAAATGTATTTTAGTATTTGTCCTTGATATCACCATCCACTGTAGTCTGAATTATTAATTAATCAATTCACTCATTAATCAACAAAATCCATTGAAGGACTACTTTGTGCTCGCCAATTAGTATCTTCTTATGTTGGAATAGGAACCAGCCTCCGGCAACTTATCTGTTCCCAAGGAGTTTAAAATGTGGTCACAAAGATTTTCTTCTTGCCCAAACTCTACTCAGGCTCTTTTGAGGTTTTCTGAAGTAGACCCCGGCATTTGGGCTTCTGTATTTGTCTCTGCATTGTCTAGTTTGAGGAAGGATCTAGTTTTACCAGAATTTTCTACCCTCAGTATCTAATCATGGTCTATTTTTGATTAGGTTCCTTGTCTTGCACCCCTCTCCAGGTGCTGCTACTCACCCTGGCCTGCTTTAGAAAGAATCCTGCAGGATATGATTAGCCAGACAGCCTCTGGCGCTCTGGTATTTCCTCTTCTTATTTCCCAACCATCATCACCCCCTTCCTCATGTGGCTATACATTCTGATTTGCCCACAGTATTCAGAGTTAAGTCTAATCTCTCTTCTCCATGACAAAATGCCACTGCAGTGGTCTCTATGCCTACCACGATGATCCTGAATAATGCCTGCCTTAACATTCTTCAATAAGTGTTATGAAGTGTGTTTTTCTTTAGCAATAGTCAAGGAAGACAGAGGGAGCAAGTGATTGGAAATATGATGAGTGCTACAAAAACCCCACAAAAGGGTCTTAGAAGGGAATGTTGATCTGGTCTGATGGATAAGAAGGAGGAATTGGGGAAAGTTCATCTGAAGAAGAGGAATTTAAATAAAAACCTGAGATGAGGGGATTTGGAGGGATTTGGGTAGGGAGAGAACTCACGTATGTGCCTGACCTGTCCCCTACAGACCCCGAGGAAGGATGAGGGCTGCAGAGGAGAAAAATGAGAGAGGAATTTAATGGGGACGTGTTTTGCTTAAATGCTTAGTTTATCTTGTTGTTTTTACACAAGTTGAGATAAAGATATGAATGTGCGCCCCACCTAGGGTGGACCATACCCAAAAGGTGTGAATTTATACATCCCCTATCCCCCCTCTCCAAGCCTGATTTTTATTGAGATTTAATTCTATATACGCACTTAAGATTGAAGAACGCAACCTGATATCGAATACATGTGTTGGTTCTACAGTCCTGTGATGTTTCACTTAGAAGGGTCTCCAGATCCATCAACGTTACAAAAGATTCTACATCCCCCTCTCCCTTTTTGGCTGGGCAGTACTCCGTGGGACACTTATACCACATTTCATTAATCCAGTCTGTGTTGGTGGGCACCTGGGTTATTTCTGCAGCTTTGCAGATTGTGAATTGTCCTTCTGTAAACACTCACATGTGGGTATCCTTTTTATAAAATGACCTTTTTTCCCCCTGCGGATGTATACCTAGGAGTGGGATTGCTGGATCAAATGGTAAGTCTACTTTACATTTGTTGAGGTAGCTCTATACAAGTTCCTATAAAGGCTGTAGTAGTTTTCAGTCCCACCGACAATATATAAGAGTTCCTTTCTCTCCACCTCCATGCCAACTGTTGGGCAAGAGTGAATTAAGGAGTGAATGAGCGCGAAGAATAGAGTCCTGAAAAAAAAAAAAAAAAGAATGGAGTCCTGTTGAGAAATGATACTCCCGTTATGTGGCCTGTACTGACAGCCTACTGCAAGGGTTTAGGCACCAAATGACATTTCCCTGATATTAACATAACTAAATGTGAAGGGCTAAAGGACATGCCACCTCCATAATGCCAGATTGGTGTGTTAATTCTGTTGAGTTGAGAATATTGGAGAAATCATAGTTTCAGAAAGAGTGAGGTGACCTGTCTCCACCTGCATGCAGAAAGTGATAAAGCTTCTCCTGGGAGAAATGCACTCCTCAGATGAGGGTGAGAAAATAACCCTCAGAGACTTGGAATTGGAGGCTACAGTGACCCAAAATAAACATATTTAATGAAGTAATCATAACAAAATAACTCTGATCTTCCACCTGCTTTGTATCCACACAAATATTCTAGCAACTTCCCACCAAATGTACTGCCCCAACCAGATATTCTTTCCCCTGGTTTTTCTTCTCAAATTTATCTTTGTCTAAAAAGTATAAAAGTATCTTTCTTTGGCCATTATTTTGGATTTGACCCTCTTTGAAGGTCTCCAGGTAAAAATAAAGAAAAGTTCTTATGTTTTTCTCTTGTTCGTTCTCAATTTGATTTCTAGATGTAGGTGAAGAGCCCACTTAGAGCTAACAGTGTGGTTAGAGATGGTCTCTGTCTCTCCCCCTATAAATGTTTCTGTAGAATTTGAATAAAGAAGAAAACTCTTAGCAGTAAAATGCAAGAACTTGGTATTATATAGAGTGAGGAAAGGGGAATATAAGTATTTCCACATTTTAAACATGAGCACCACTGATTTTCGATAAGAAGAAAAAGTAACGAACAATTTGAGGGAAGGTAAAATTTTGAATTATTCTTTAAAAGTAAATTGGCATTGAGGGCACTTTTTGAACTCTTGAAGGATTATAAAAAATTAATAGTTGAAGCTCAAAATGTCTATTGAAAGGTTTACCTTCATAGTTGTATTAATTACTACATTATCTTATCAATAAATGTCATTGTGTTGTCAAAGTATTACATTGAATTTGTAAAATGATATTTAACACTTATTACACTTACTTTTCTGATGCAGTTAAATATAAGCTTGTCCGCACACATTTGATACTCACATTCCATAGCGCAGAAGTGATCCAAACCAAAAAAAAAAAACATTGAGTAAGGAAATAAATCTTTATGTCATGTTGTAAAACAAATTCATATTATAAATGCAGAATCTGAAGTGAGTGGTTATTGTGATTTATGGTGATAAGAGTAGTAAGTGGTTTTATCCCATAACAATGACCTGGTTTAGAACCTGGCAAAAGTACAAGTTTGCAGTGAAAACTGGAAGCAAAGTTTCTAATTATGGCTTGAAAGGTAAAGGATCTGAATTATAGTATGATCTGATGTTTGTGCCTCTTTTCCATAGAAATGACATAAGATCCAGCTCGCATGTGGACACAGACACACACACACACACATATGGGAGCGCACGCACACATACACACACACACACACCCCCATACAGTACATGGCTGACAATACCCAAAGTTATTCACTGGTTAGTTCCTCACCGACTTGTCTAAGAGCATAAGGAGGTCTGGGCCTCCAAACGTCACCAGTATCATGAAACTTCTCCCTCTTACTATCTAGCATATTCATGTAAAATTATATTTTAAATAGTTCATTGCTTGGTTTTCCTGGTCATCCTATCTCCATTGCTCATCGAATTTGTCAGTCAGCTTCTAACTTAAAACCTACATACCTGCTTTTCCTTTCACCTGAAATAAGCTGAAGAAAAGGGCACAAAAGAGCCATTGGCTTCCAGTCCCACATGGCTCACTCACCTGGTCCCTTCTGGGCATTGCTCTCTCTCTCTGCTCCTCAGTCAGTGGCAGGCACAGAGGAGGTGTAGACATGTAATTGCTAGAAAACGAATGAATGAATGAATGAGAAGATGAATGAACTAATGCAGTGACAGCTGTTATGACTGAGTCTGTAATTTCTCAATTCTTGTCTTTAGCTCACCAAAAATCATTTTTTTCTTTCTCCTGAATTTAGTTCTTCTTTGTACTTTGATGTCTCATCACCTTGAAATTACTAAATTGATAGCCGAACTGGAACTGGAAGTTTAAAGACACCAGAAAGTCTTTTAATGGCAGTGATCCTGCTGCGTAATTGTGATACACTCGCCCAAGGGAGACGACCCCTGAAAAACTTGGATGGATTATTGTGCATTCTTTTCAAAAGTGCCAGGCGTTTTCAGACCATATTGGGAATGTATACAAGCTGTTTTTGGCAATTTGAAAACCTGTGGGGTAGGGGTTTTACTTTTTTTCAGGGATTTTACTTTACTACTATGATTTCTAAAGATTTAAAAAAAAATCAGTAATAGATTTGGTTCACCTGGAGGGTAAACAATTCCAAATGGGCAGCCTTTTTAAGTTACATGGTTTACACTTGGAGCATTGTTAGTCTAAACCTCTAAGAATCACATCCTTTTCAGTAAAACCCACCATTGCAAGTAGATGCCCAGCTGTATATATCCTGCCCTGGAGTGGCCATCAAGTCGTCTGGAAATGTTAGCAGGTTATTAGAGATGACCTGAAGTCTCTCAGGATGGCTCTTGGGTCCCATTTTCTTGATCCATTCAATCAACAGTGTACTACTCTGGCTGCAATTAGAAAATTTTGGTTTTATGGGGAATGGCATTTTCCAGCCATTTTCACTTCCAAGAGCACAGTGAAAATGTGAGCGAAAATGTAGAGGAAACATCTCCAGAGGCAGAGGAGAAAAGTAAGGATACAGAGCTCACACCTGCTGTTTCTGCAGGGCCAGTCTTTAGGCAAAGTCATAAAATAGAAATTTGCCTTCCAGCCAGGATTCTGGTTCTTTGTCCTTGATATCCATTCAAAAAATAGTCCCCCTTTTAATCCACAGGGATGTCCCCACCCCTACTCTCTATGTTCTCAGCTTTTCTTTTCTTTTTTTTTTTTTCACATTCTTTTCTGTTCTTCAAAATTAAGACAAACCTCTTCCATGTTTCATTCATATTAGAATCTAAAGATAATCATCCCAATGCCCTTATTTTCCTGAGCAGTTTGGGCATTAGTCAAAACAAAACTTTGACGTTCTAGACTCTTAACAGTGGAATCTGAGAAATTAGCCAGAAATAGTTAAAAAATGAGCGTGCATTTTGGTTACTCAACATATGAACACCATCTGTTTTTAAAATGTAAATGGTTGGCTAACAGGGCACAGAGGTGAACTGGTTTGAGGAGATTCCTTCCTGGCTAATGTTATGACAATTTGATGATGTTAAAAAATAATGATTTTATTTCGAAGTACATTGAATCAATGAAAACACATAATGTACATAATCACACAATGCACATAATCTCTGCAAGGTAAAGAGTGAAAGAAGGAAGGAAGGCCAGGCCAGGGAAACAAAACTCCATCACGATCATCTGGGGGACCTACTAAATCAAGTCCTCACTTTAAATATGTCAATTAAGGCCAAAACTTGGGCTAAGGTCTTGCCTTATTTCTTTCTCTTGCACCTCATCTTCAATTTACCAGGAACTCCTGCTGACTCCAACTTAAAAATTACATCCAAAATTCAAATCTGGCCGCAAATAGTTACCACCATCGTGTCTACAGGTTCTCTGCAGCTGTCTCGCTGCTCTCCAGGGGCCCCACCCCTGCCCCCATCTACCATTTAAGGCTATTTGCAACACTAGGAAGGCAGGGCAAGGCACTGGGGTGCTAAAAAGCTCTCCATGACTACTCATTTCATTCAAAAGAAAGTCTCAAGTTCTTACAAGCTCTATGCAGAATTTAAATATTCTAGCCCCTATTGTAGCTGAGCCTCTATCTCTATCCCCATCTCAATCTCAGTCTATCTCTACCTCTGTCCTAGTTCCAGCTTCATGGCCTATCTCTAGCTCTGTCTCTATTACATCTCCATCTCTATTTCTGTCGCTGGCTTCCTCCCTCCTCCCTATCTCAGACTGCCACTCTTCCCTATTACATCTCCATCTCTATTTCTCTCTCTCTCTCTCTCTCTGACTTCATCTGTGTTCTTCCCTGTTTCCCTGTTCACCTGCTCCACCCACACTGGTTTCCTTGCTCTCCCCTGGGTCTTCAGGTACTTTTCTGCCTCGTGACATGGGCTCTGGCTACTTTCTCTCTCTGCTCTTCCCAGAAACTGCCTGTATTGAGTCTTTCCAGTCTTTGCTCTATCTAATCTCATCTCCACGAAGATAGGACACTTAGGTTGGCCAACCTATTTCTGCATCTTGACCCCTTCCACATCCCTGCACTCCTTATTCTTGATATCCTATTTTTTTATTCCATTGAACCTATGCCCTATAATATTCTTTATCATTTACTTGTTTGGTGTGCTAATTGTTTGTAATTAACCACTCAGATTATAACGTAAAATTCACATGGCAATGATCTTTGACTTATTCCGGGCCTTGCAGGTCCCTAATAAATGTTATTGTTGTTGAGACATTTATCCTGCCTTTCCGTTAACAACCTCAGTTTGAGCATTACTCGCAGCCACATTTGGCAAAGGAAAATTCATTTTTTCAAACAATGTTAGCTAACACAATATAGAAGCAAAGACAGAATTAGAAAAGAATTATATTGTAAAGCCCAGTGGTATATGGACTACACAAGGGTTTAAGTATAATCAATTAGTCATAGTTGAATGGTTGATGGACAGTAGGAATTCTTGTACCAAGGTAATCTTACACACAGTTACGAGGGGAAAATAAATAGAACTATATGACACAGGGATGAGTCTGTTATTTAAGTAGTTAATTTGAGGTGCTTTAGGCTTAGCAAGTAAAAATTTAGGGCATTCAGTTAAATCAGGGTTTCAGATAAACATGATTATTCATATAATTATGTTCCATGTGACATTAGGGAACCCGTGGATTTTAGCTGGCAGACCTCGTCCTGAAGTAACACAGAGGGAAAGTGTGCTCATTGAGATGTGAGGCAAAAAGATTTGAGCTGATTTCACTAATAATCTCCATGCATGCAAATACTCTTCATTCTGATAGAATTCATTTCTGAAATTTGGGCAAAACAGTTTCAGCTGTTTACAAAGCCTTAGGAAATGTTGACCTTTTTTGTATCTGAGTGTACACATTCGTCTCTCTGAAGCAGGGAAATAAAAGATAATAGTACCCGGGAAATGTCCTCCGTCAGGATATCTGAAAATTCTTCAGGAGAAATACCAGAATTTTATCCTTGAATAGCCAAACAAGAGAGCTGAAAAGAAAAAGAATATTTGAAATGTCACTCTATTCTTACACTGGTCTAAGCTCTCTGCTCTGGTTTCAGTGCCTAATTGTTTCAAAAAATTATCATCAAATACAATAAATACACTATCATGGGCATTGGATTATATTATCATAATGTAAGAAAAACAATAAGGAATAAATAAAATAATGGCAGGTAGCATGTGCTGCCAATGCTGATAGTCTTGGATGACTCTCGTGTGTGGTTCATTTTCACAGATAGACAAGGCCATAGAGTTGGCCGAAGGGAGAACAAGAAGGAAAAAGGAAGCTTAGTACTGGGACCAAAACAGGATGAGAATAATAATACGCGGTTATCTTGCACCATATAAAGAGAAGAGTAAAATGGGTCCATTATTCTTTTTATATTATTTAATTTTTTAATTAATCATTCCATTAATATGTAATAAGGGTACATATTTTGGGGTATGGTGAGATGTTTTGATACAAGTATAAATTGCTCAATGATTAAATCACGGTGCTTATCATTTTTATCATTTCAAATATTCATTGTCTCTCTGTAGTGAGAACATTCAAAATCCTTTCTTCTAGCTACTTTGAAATATATCATACAATATTGTTAACCATAATCCCTCTTCTGCACCATGATACCCCAGTATTTATTCCTCCTATCTAACTGTGACTCCGTGCTCATTAACCAATCTCTCCTCTCAGCCTATTTGCTCTCATTTCCCCAAACTCTGGTAACCACCATTCTCCTCTTTGTTTCCATGAGACCAGCTGGTTTTTAGATTCTGCAGGTGCACGTATCATGTGGGGTTTATCTTTCTGTGCCTGGCTCACCTTACTTGACATAATGTATTCCAGGTTCATCAACGTTGCTACAAATGGCAGCATTTTCATTATTTTATTGTATTGTATATAGATACCACATTTACTTTATCCATTCATCTTTTGATGGATATTAGGACCGATTCCATATTGTCATTAGTGCAAACATTGCTGAAATTAGCATGGGAATGGAGACATATCTTCAACATATCAATTTCACTTTTTTCATGTATAGTCTTAGTAGTGGGATTAGTGGATTACATGGTAGTTCTATAGCCACAGTATTGAGGTTTGATAATTCAATGCCATCACTTATCAGGACTCTTTACTAAACTATTTTGTAAATAAATGCCTGTTGGATATAAGGTAAAATATGAAATTTATTTTTTAAAATATTTGGGCCATAATTTTATTCTATGCTAATTATTGAAGAACATTTTTTGGGGGGAGAGACAGAGTCTCACTTTGTCACCCAAGCTAGCGTTCCATGGCAATAGCCTACCTCACCAGCAACCTCAAACTCCTACATTCAAGTGATCCTCCTGCTTCAGCTTCTTGAGTCCCTGGGACTACAATACCTACGAGGATACCCAGTTAATTTTGGGGGGGAGGGTAGAGATAGGGTCTCACTCTTGCTCAAGCAGATCTCAAACTCCTAAGTGAAAAGGATCATCCTGCCGTGGCCTCCAGAGTGTTAGGATTACAGGTGCAAGCCACCACACCTGGCCATTGAGGAAAATTTTTAATGAATGTGTACTCATTTCAAATTTTAGTCTCTCATTTCTCTTCCTTGGCAAGGACACTCTATGAATCAGAATAACTATGGATACCAACAAGGTAGAAATTTATTTAGAAATACTTAGAGATTATATTAATAGCAATAGTAAGTATAAAGGACCCTGTTTCAGATTAAGCTGTTTACCATAGCAGAAAAAACTAAAAATGTAATTGTACATGATACGAATTTCTTCCTTCCATTTGATTTTATCACCTTTTTCAAATAAATGATATTGCTGTACAGAAGAAATAAGCCAGCAGAGACTAGCTTCATTCTTTGGTAACTGAGGATCATAAACAAAGCAATCTCATTGCATAAATCCTGGTTTCTCAGCAGGCATCCATGACAGTAAATTGCCTAAATTCCTACATGTATATAATATTGTTGAAATCAAAATTTAGGTACAAACCGTCTTTATGTAATTACATATTAATTGCTGTTTTATTCTGTCACGAGTACTATGGATTGCAAGTAAACGACCAAATTTCAGAAAAATGTACATTTTTAAGAATATAAGAGAATTTCATGATTTTAATGATACAGTGCTTTAGATTAAATTGGAATAAAATATTATTTATCTGTATAGTTATTTCTCTAAGAAAGCACACACACTAGTGTACGTGTCAATTTAAGCAAATATAACTCTACTTAGACTTTGTCCTACGATTTATCTCATAAGGTATGTGTCTAGCATGGTTTTAGTAGTAAATTCTCCAATTACTGAAAATGAAGATGCTCCAGAGGATAGTGTTTGCTTAAAAAATATGTGTTATAACTCCCCAGAGATTATATAATCTAATGACCTTTAAAAATTGTTCACATTAAAGTCAATCACTGGAAAGAAATGGAAAGATACACTCAAAACTAAAAATGCCAAGCATTAAAGCAGTAGGATATTCACTGCAGTATAAATGGTTGTTAATTCTTAATAATTTAAAACAAAAGGTGACAACAACCAGACTGTAAAAACCCAGGAGCCAGAAAAATTATTGTTAGGGTCTATAAATCAACACTCTACGTTTAGGAGGAAGGAAGTATAACCACAGTGTCCACCTAGAGACAATTATATTAGTACATAGTAAGTTAAAAAATCATAATTTTGACATAATAAAAAATACATTCACTTTCTTTTTAGTGAATGTGAGGAAACATAATATAATGCAAATTTATGTAAGAAAATGCAAACAATGATTATTTTGGGAGTAATTGTTGGAAGTTTAATGAAAGCGTAAAGAAATCCATATTTTACACATGTATTTGGTATCTGCATTGCTTTTATTAAAAGAGTAGCAAGGGTAGTTATATTTCCAAGAATATTTTCCAAAGTAGGGAAGAGGATAAAGGTAATGTGGTTGGGAATGGTCCACAATTTCAGGTACTGTTAAAGTTACGGAAAATGTTGTGTTGCTTAACCTGAATGGAAATTATTCAGCTGTTGTTTTACTGGTATTGTTAAAAGAGTAAAAAATTTTTATACGTTTTTTTCTAAGTATGGCACATTTCAAAAAGTAAAGTTTTATAAAATGCATTCTTTTATGAAGCACGACAATTCACCTAATACCCATGTACCCTTTTAAAACAGAGTCCATCTCTGACTAATTTTCTGATCTCAAAATGGCAGCAGTAACATTCCTCTTAATTTTATTTTTAAGTTAATTCATTACAAATTCTGCACCTGTTTTCCAAGAGATAGAATTTCTATCATTGACATATGATTACTCTTTATTCATTAAAATATAGTCTACTGTAAATTGAAGTATTATAAAGATATAACATAAACTATATACATATATTTCTTCTATGCCATTTTTTTCTGTGATTTGGGACCTATTTTTTCTATTCTTGGGTTTTTGGGTTTTTTTTTTTTTTTTTTTTTATATACAGAGTCTAACTTTTTAGCCCTCGGTAGAGTGCAGTGGAGTCGCTCCAGCAACTTCCAACTCATGGGCTTAGGTGATTCTTCTGCCTCAGCCTCCCAAGTAGCTGAGACTACAGGTGCCCACCACAACGCCCGGCTATTTTTTGTTGCAGTTTGGCCGGGGCTGGGTTTGAACCCACCACCCTCGGTATATGGGGCCAGCGCCCTACTCACTGAGCCACAGGCACCTCCCTCTATTCTTTTTATAGGCATGTATTCATTAAAATTTAAATTCCATTTTACTTTTGATGCTAAGTTTTTAGTTAACCCAAGGTTCTCACAACATTCAGAATTTTCAGATCTTGCCTTCTCATTGAAATTATCTGGAAACAGCATTCAAACTCTCTTACTTTCTTTCCATCACTTACTGTGCCTGGCTTAAAATTACGTTTCCCTGTGTATTCTGGATTCTACTGTACCATTCAACTCTTTTTTAGAAATTGATATTGAAACATTTGAGATTAGTTGGGGGGAATATTACTATAATTACAAAGGATAAGTGTGAACTGATATTTCATTTTTTTAGATGACCTAAAATATTCAGTACACTGTGAGAAAAGGTACTTAACCACCTATTTGCAGACATTGTATATTCCCTATATTCTAGTGCCCTCCTGACTGTAAAAGAAACTACATTTCTACATCTCCTTTCTAGTTTAGTTTGACACCATGTCACTGAGTCTAGTCAACAAGAGGTGGCCACATGCAATATGTCACTTTCAAACCTCACTCTTAAAATAGATTCAATCTTCTCTTTCCTTACTATGTGACCAAGGCAGTTACTTCTTAAAGAAGTCACAGATATTGTCCAACAGAAAGAATACAGAGCCACCACCTGGATGTGAGCAGTAGGGAAGATCTGGTTGCCCAGCATCAAGGGTGATGTGACTGAGACACATGCTTCTATTTTACTAAGCCACTGATACTCATACGGCCTGGTACCTCCACAGAACCTACTTTGCTTTGTTCAATACAGAAATGTTTCTCCTGAAAAGAGATACTGCCAAAAACAAAAGCTAAACCTTAAAATAAGAGGACTAAAGGGGAAACAGATTACAAAGTATTAAAACTTGAAGCAAATATTTGGTAAAATTCTTTTTAAAAAAATTTTTATTAAATCATAGCAGTGTACATTAATACTATCATGGGGTACAATGTGTTTCTATATACAATTTGAAATACTTTCATCCATCTGGTTAACATAGCCTTCATGTCATTTTCTTAGTTATTGTGTTAAGACATTTATATTCTACATTTAGAAAGATTCACATGTACCCTTATAGGATAAACCATAGGCGTGCTCCCACCAATCACCCTCCCTCCACCCACTCTGTCCCCTCCCCTCCCTACCCTCTCCCTTTTCCCCATATTCTTGGGCCAAAATTGGGTTATAGCTTTCCTATGAAAACTATAAATTAGTTTCATATAATTCCTCTACTAGGTATGTATCGAGAAGACCAAAAATCACACTACAATAAAGATATTTGTACCAGAATGTTCATTGCAGCCCAATTCATAATTGCTAGGTCATGGAAGAAGCCTAAGTGCCCATCAACCCACGAATGGATTAATAAATTGTGGTAGATGTACACCATGGAATACTATGCAGCCCTAAAGAAGGATGGATACTTGACCTCCTTCATGTTTACATGCACATAACTGCACCTCCTAGAAATATGGCAAGAACAGATGACTCCTTGAAGTAATTTGATGATTAGCCACTATAAGTGGGATGAGTTGAGAACAAAAGCTGAAATTGGGAAGGGTCAGATGAAATTGCAAAGGCCTAAGACTGCTGTCAGGGGGCCTAGCAAGAAGTAGAAAATCTGCATCCCCAGCCCTGTGTCACAGCAGAGGCCCACAGTGAGCAGAGAGCACATGGAGGATAATTCAACTGTAAAGTCCATGGAAACTACTAGAAAAAGTAAAGGGAAAGTTCAAATACATGATGGAAAGGAGAATAAAAATGAAGACCCCAGGCTGGGTATGGTGGCTGCCACCTGTATGCCTAGCACTCTGGAGGGCTGAGGCGGGTGGATTGCCTGAGCTCAAGAGTTCAAGACCAGCCTAAGAGTGAGACCCCTTGTCTCTAAAAATTGCCGGCATTGTGGCAGGTGCCTATACTCCCAGCTATTTGGGAGGCTGAGGCAACAGGACTGCTTGAGCCCAAGCATTTGAAGTTGGTGTGAGCTATGATGCCATGGGCACTTTACCGAGGGCCACAAAATAAGACTCTGTCTCAAAAAAAAAAAAAAAAATTGGGCAGTGCCTGTGGCTCAAAGGAGTAGGGTGCTGGCCACACATCCTAGAGGTTTGGGTTCAGACCTGGCCCCAGCCAAAAAGTTCAAAAAAAAAAAATTAATAAAATACAAAGATCCCAGAAAATAGACAGGAATCATATTTCTTAACACTTTTTGGCAACAACAAAGTAGGGAGTCTTAGAATCATGAACCTGAACCATTTATCTTGGCCAACGCACCATCCACCTGTACAGAAGTCTCTGTGAGGAGTAGTCTTCCAACAGGACACTTGACTTAGCTCACCCAGGTGACACCCTAACAAATGGGAAGACACTGGTTAGATATGGTCACAAAACGTGAAAACCAAAAATTTAATATTAAAAAAATGAACTTAAAGAAATCAAGAGATCAATACAAGTAAAAGAACAGCATAATCAGAATTGGAGATACCCAGATTATGATTACACAAAAACACAGAAAAAAAGAAAATGACAAAGAAGAAGAATTAGATTTCCGCTTAAAAATGTGAAAAGGAGAAGTTGCAGGAAACATAACTGAACTCAAAGTAACACAACTTTGAGAGAAAATGAAGAACACAGGAGATAGACAGACCCAGCAAGGGAGAGGGTGGGCGAGAAAACAAATGATGTCTGTATGCAAATAACCACTAAATGTTATTTTTTAAGGACCAGAGAAAACTTGGCCTCTATTAAGTTGGTTTTAATTATTACTATTGTAACGAGAAATATCATAAAACTAGCAAAATGTAGCATAATTTGGGGGAAATGGACTTTCAATAGCAATTTCTATGGTAATGGAAGGATATGCCTGTTTCTAGTCAGTAAAACAGGAGCATAGAGAAAGCACTTATGGAAGCCCATAGGAAAAATGGTACAAAAGACTCAATCAAGAAAATTCATTAGCAAATGAAAAAATATATATGAAAATTATTTCTGGTCTTAGGAAAATACAATGCATACCCAAGGTGAGGATTTGAGGTAAAGTAAGGACATTGATCTTTGTTTCAAATACTAGTACAACTAAAACATAAATTTTACCAAAAGTACCTAAAGATTCTCCATCAAATAACATATTTTAAAATATTTCCCAGGTCGGTAGCAACATAATAGATTTCTTGCTAAACTAAAAAGAAGTAAATTAAATGAAAATGCAATATATCAATTTATCAAAGTGAGATAATCAGAATTTAAAATACTCTTATATATATTTACATTTATTTTTATCACATATGTTTAAGTTTTACAGTATGATGTTTTGATATATATATGAGAGTGAGATTATTATTACAATCAAACAAATTAACATATCCATCACATTCCCTAGATACCTTTTTGTATGTGTATGTGTGTGCTTGGTAAGGGAATCTAAAACCAACTCTATCGGCAAATTTTCAGTACACGACATAATATCGCTAATTGTGGTCCCCAGGCTGTACATCTCAAAATGAAATATCACTGTAACAATAATATGCAAATAAAACATGAAAACATCTACCAACCTTGGTACATTAGACACATACATATATACCCATATATAACATTTATATATTAACATGGCATATAATATATCTAATATATTGTATCTAATATAATATCAGTAATATAAAATATATATCATTTAAAACCCTGTGTCCAAGATTGATTTTTATGTAGAATGAAAACAAATGTATAAGTCCTTACTCCTTATCCACTAGGAGTGAAGTACAGTTCATTGGAAAGTGTCACTTTTAAAATCATAAAAGATTAGTTGATAGTCAATGGAAGAAAAGCTTACAAAATAATTTGCAATCACAGCTAAACACATTTATTACATTAAAATTTGTGCAAATAAGTAGGATATTTCCATCAAGGAAGAATTTAAAACTTGCCTATTGCTTTAAAAATGGAAATGGAGATGCTCAGAAAATAAATAAATTTAAAGTTCTGTCTAAAAGCCTTGACAAATTGTTCCTTCTAAGCTTGCTTACAACTGCACACATTAGTTTTATCTTATGATTTCTGTGGCAATTAAAGAGTGTCATTAAGGATTTGTAAATCCGTGCTTATAAATTTGCCTGAAACAAGCTAACCAGACAGGTGGAAGAATTCAAAGTGGCAGTTCTCATTAACAAGTATGGAGCTTTTAGCCACATTTTACCACTTTCTAAATGTTTACTATTAAAGGAAAAACATGAAACGAGCTATATTCCCAGAGAGTCTAAATATAAAAGAGAAAGGTCATAGATGATGAGCTGAGGATTTATTTAATAGATTTAAAAAAACATGAAAATTAAAGATCATGATACATAATATACTTACTATGTTCATGCAGATAAAGGTGAAATTGAAATTGTTCAGTGGCTCCATACCAAAAAATGCTCATATCTATGCCTTCATTTAAAGACTACCCTAAAAATATAGACTAGTTAAATGAATTTGGGATTGTATTGTGATCTATCATTTCAGTGTAAAGGCTAAAATTGAAAATATATATAAAACTGGAAACACATACATGTAAATCTCTCTCTCACTGTACTGTGTTGTATTGAATTTTTTCTTAATTAAATTAAGGCCACTATTCTCATCTCCATGTCATTACTGATTAATTATAAAACCTTTGCCAAGAAATGACATGAGAGAATATATTACAAAACAGTGATTAGACAGCAAAGTAGATTGAGAGAGGTCATAGGCAACACTGAATATTTTACGTACCTGTAGTACCTTTTTTTTCTTTCAGGAAACTGGACTGAGAATTGCATGTGTCCACAATCTATAGCATATATTTTCTTTTTTTTTATTAATTGATAGCTGTATACATTAATGCAAACATGGGATACATTGTGCTGTTTTCATATACAATTTGAAATACTTTAATCAAGCTGGTTAACATAAATTTCATGTCATTTGCTTAGTCATTGTATCAAAACATTTATATTCTAGTTCTAGAAAAGTTCACTTGTACCCTTGTTAGACAGATATATAGGTGATCTTTCCGGTCACCCTCCCACCACCCAGCCGCCCTTCTCCCCTCCCCATATTCTTGGGCTAGAATTAAGTTGTATCTTAGCTTTTCTTTCCGCCTCCTGCACATTCGTGTCACTAAGGATCTCATAGTTTTGGGTGTGGTGAATATGGATTTATTCCTCTCTTCTCTTTGTTCCTACTTCTTTACATGGAAACTTTTACTGAAGTATCTGATCAATCTGACTCTGCATATCACCTGCAGAGCCCTCTGGGACTCCCTTCTTTATCTGGCCTTCCTTCACAACTGTTTGAAGGTGACTCCTTCTCTATATAGTTAATTTTCTAAGGTTTTGTGTGCCTGAACCTATGTTTAATTTGTTTTCACATTTAAATAAGAATTTGGTTGAATGCATAATGTTCAGTTCAAAGGTTTCCCTGCACTCCTTAGTTTAAAATAATTCCCTGCTATCTCTTTGCACCCAGTGTCACGGTGGAGAAGGCTGGTGGCTGCTTGTCCGGCCCTTGTTCCTTTGCGAGACATCTGCCACTGTCCGGTGGTGCTCTGATCATTTCTTCTGTGCCGGGGCTGTCCGCAGATTCTCTACAACGTACGTAGGTGTGGGTCTCGCCTTTTCCAACCTCTGCAATCCCATCTGAGCTCTTGTCACTTGATGTCTTTCATTTCCACTTCGAGCGATTTTGAAGAAGTGTTTTGCAAAAGAAAGCTTTTTGTTTATTCTTCGAAATACTTGGTTTCTGGCCATAAATCATATAAAGATTATATTTAGTTTTGCCATGCAAAGAAATATTCAGGTTGTTTCCACTTGACATTCTATCACACAGAAATGCTGAATTCCTGAATTCCTCTTCTTTCAATAATTCACATTTCTGATTCTGTTCTTCATAAAGTGTCACTACCTGTTCTCGCAGAGATAAAACCACAGCTCCCCTGTCCTCCTGATAGCTGGTACACTTCAGAATGATACAGCCCATCACAGTGAAGTTTACCAAACTGATGCTGCTTTGTTGAACTGGCAGGAACATAGTTAACTTGTAACTTGTTGCAAAGCATCACCTTAAATAGTAGCTTCAGCACAGAGATTTTGCTGATACAAGATCCAATGAAAAGAACTGAGAGCATCAGGGTCTTTTAATACTTTTTATCTGTGAAACACTCTCCCTGTTTTCCTGTCATGGAAGGTGCACCCTCTGTGCACACTCTGAAGTTCCAAAATTCCGTCCAACTTCATCACAGTTATCCTGAGAGTTGCTGAAGATACCTGTTCACTGAGCTCTGTTCTCAAAAGTACCCAAAGTGACTAACTCTTTGCAGCAAAGACCATCTTCTGTTATGGCCAGAATGAAGCATATTGTGTGGCAGGTCAGCCGCACCCGTCAATTTGTGCAAAGCCACTGAATGACACTTTCTCCTTTTGGAGTCCTGCGTGAAGTTCTGTTCAGATGGAGGCTAATTCATGCTGCCCATCAGTTATGGTTTTCCTGGAAAACCAGGGGTTTGTGCTTTGAAACATTATCAGGGACTAAACATCCTACAACTCGGACAAGGCATTTTTCCACAAGTTCTGCTTCTAGGTCTTAGGGACCTAGGACACCCCATGTGTCCTTAAGGCAGCAAGTCCCCCACCCCAACTGTAGACCATGAGTGGCAAGAAAATGGAACAGGCTTCCAAACCTGATACGTGTAAATCTCACACTCAAATTCACGGTTTTAGTCACTTAAAAAATACTACAAAGGAAGGCAATACTCCACACCCCGTAGGTTCTTACCCAGGCTGTGGGCCGATGCTCTGAAGCACCAGCAGACCTGCTATCCTGGCTGCCCTGCTGTCTTCACAGGTGGACATTAGAAGAGCAGACAGGTGGAGCACCTGGCCTGAGACCACACCTGCCCACAGCTAGGAAGTCCTGAGGACACCACTGTCCCCTCCAGATTCCACTCCTGGACCTGTGGGTATCTGCTGAGGCCACCATGGGGTCAGAGGTTAAGAGTGAAGATGCCAAGATGGTCTGATGTGAATTCTGGCTCTTCAGTCACTGGCTGTGGGATCCCTGTGCCTTGGTGTTCTCTTCTGTAAGGTGGGGCAGCCGCCTCCAGGCTTCTGGAGAGTTTGTGGATGTGGTAACTGGAAAGCACCTTGAGCCGTGCTGGAAGCAGAGGGGCTGCTAAGCAGTGGACAGAGTAGTGCACGTGTGGGAACGGGGCTCTTGTTCTCCGAGGCCACCTGCCGCTGGCTTCAGAGCAATGTCAGCAGGTGGCTGGTGGTGGCAGCCTGTCTCTTGCAGTGACTCTAAGATTTGCAGAAAATGGTACTGGGCTGCGGACTCACAGCCAGGACACACCCACTGACAAACTCTCCAGAGCTGTGCCCACTCGACTGGGCGGGGGACCTTTGAATCAGTGGGCTGCCCAAGGTCAATCCACCTTCACCCGAGGCGAGAGGGTGACACCCAGTCAGCTGAGCTTCAGACAGAACACGAGGGCTAGGGGAGGGGACTTGGTTCTCTCTCCTGGAGCCACAGTGCCCTTCTTCTCCTGCCTTTGGACATCAGCACTCCAGGTTCTCTGACCTCTGGACTTGGACTGGGCCACACCACGGGGTTCCCTGGGTTCTCCAGCTTGCAAAATGCAGGTGGTGGAAACTCACAGCTGTCACCATCATGTGAGGCAGTTTCCCTAACAAGTCCCCTCAATGCTTTTCTTCTCTCTCTCATCTATCTTCATCATCTATCTATCTATGTATCTATCTAGCATCTGTGTATCTATTGATTACTTATCTATCTATGTATCTATGTGTCTATCATCTATCTATCTATCTATCTATCTATCTATCTATCTATCATCTATCTGTCTATCTCCTATCATCTATCTCTATCCCTGCACCCCTCCATCCTGTGATTCTGCCTCTCCGGAGGGCCCTGACTACTATAACCCAGGAGCTCTCCTGCCCACCTGCCCACCTTCCGCCACAACTCCCAGCAGGTGAAGCCTGCTCTCCTGTGGGCTCCCACTCAGCTGCATCTGGCTTCTTCTCACACCTTAGAGACAGGCAGAGCCACCGACCTCTCAGGTGGAAGTGTGTGACATGTGCTGCCCCAAGTGGGTTGTGAGTGTCCACCTTGGCTCACATCACCTGCTAAGACATAGGTAACAAAGTCTGGAGACCCTTAAGAACAGGGACGATTTTGGAGTTACCAAGGTGACAATTTTCATGCATTCAGGATGAAGGAGGACTCTGCCCAGATTCCCTGGAATGTTCTATGCAGAGTGGGTCAGGTGCAGAAGGGCTGGCATATAATGAACTCCCTGGGTCCAGCACAACACAGACAGGTGTGGACTGGGCAGGTGAACTTGGTTCTTACCTTGAGAACTGAAAGAATCTAGAACATCAAATTTCCCAGGGAAAACAACACAAAACAAAAAATAAACAAAGCACAGCTAAAGAACTGTCTACTTGGTTTGTACCTGGAGGGATTTTCCTTAGGGATTCAGGACGTTTTTAGTCTGTGGTTCTCTACTCAGTGATGGGGAGGCTGTTGGCAGCTGGAGACGTCTCTATCCCAGGCTGCTGAGAGGGTGTAATGGAGATGCGGAGGCCCCTGGGGACTACTGATTCTCCTTCCTCTGCCTTCATTGTGGGAGGGGAGGGGACACCAAACCCTGCAGGAGTGTGTCCACGGAGTGCTTCACCAGTAAAGGTCCCTGTCCTGCCATCTGTTCAGAGCATCACACATACGCTGCTCAGCTGTATACAGACTCTTGGTCAAGAAAGGTTGTTCAGGGCCTCAGCACTTCAGACGGCTCCTTTCCCTCCACAGTGCTTGAGGATATAAGATTGTGGTGGAGACACTGTTCACAAATTAAGACTGCTCTGTAAACAGCGTAAAGTGGGAAGGTCCAGTCAGAACACCAGATGCTCCAGAATTCAAATTCAGCTCCATCAATGAGCCGACAGAAAGAGAACCATGCACCACGAAAGTGAAGGCTGAGACGATTCACACGGAATGGTTTTCACCGTAAGTAACTAATTTAAACCATCTTTTGAGAAAAGGATTCAGGTTGGACAATGTGAGAAAAGGGCTTCTCACAAGAAACTGGGGAGAGGCAGGATTGCTCCGTCCAAAACCTGGGCCAGAAAGACAGAGATCTGATGGGACTCACTTCACACTGGCCTGGGCCATCCAGGGGGCCACTTCCCCCGGAATTTGCAGAGGAGCCCCAGCCCCCACATCTGTCTTCTGACTTGAAGGCTACTGCAGTAGCTTAGCACCTGCTACTCCAAAATATGGCACCTTGACATGCTGAATATTTAAGGTGAAGTAACCTGGGAACAGGCAGGTGCAGGAAGGGCTCACTCACCGCCTTCCTCCCCCGCAGCCCAGAGGATCCGACTGTGCAGTTACTCAGGTCGCCACCTGCTCCCTAGAGCATATCCTTTGCCACCCCCGTCTCACGCGACTGTCCCCTCTTTCTCAAAGTTCAGGTTTAATTGTGTCTTTGGTCTTTGTTTCTTCTGAAGTCCCCTGCATCAGGTAGAACTTATTAAATACATTTGTGTATTTTCTTTTTATTATTCTGTTTTTTCTTAGTCCAATATTGTGAGGCCCAGTTGAGAACCTATTAGTGTCATGGGGAAAATTAACTTTTCTCCTTACAGAGCACATTGTGGTATCCCCTGCTCAGACCACGTGGTCACACGACGTAAGAGGGTTCTGACCCCACCCTGGAAGGACCAGAGGGAGATGGCCTGGGTCCTCTCTTCTCTCCTGTCTTACTGTTCTCTGGGAAATAGTAACAAGAGGAGAAAAAGTGCATTTTACGAAGTAATCTTGGCATCATCCTCCGTCTTGGTTCCCAGTGAACCTCTGTTAACAGTTTCTATTGTAAGGACCTTTTGCAAAGTATTTTTTTTAATTTTTTTTATCTTTTTTTTATTAGATCATAATTGTGTATGTTAATTCTATCATAGGATACAGTGTGTTGCTTCCATATGCAGTTTGGAAAACTCTCATCCAACTGGCTAACATAGCCATCATGTCTTTCTCATACTTGTTGTGTTAAGACATTTATATTCAACCTTTAGACAAATTCACATGTACCCTAATAGGATAAAT
>CAUYQV010034076.1:0-29243 GCA_963574575.1 Galagoides demidoff | reverse complement strand
ATCACAGCTCATAGCAACCTCCAACTCCTGGGCTCAAGCGAGTCTCCTGCCTCCGCCTCCCAAGTAGCTGGGACCACAGGCGCCCGCCACAACGCCCGGCCATTTTTTGGTTGCAGCCATCATTGTTGTTTGGCGGGCCAGGCTGGGGACTCGAACCCGCCACCTTAGGTGTACGTGGCTGGCACCTTAGCCAATTGAGCCACAGGCGCCGAGTCTACTTTGCATTTCTTAATGATAAATGATGTGAAGCATCTTTTCATATCCTTATGTGCAATCTGTATATCTTCTTTGGTGAGGTATCCATATCTTTTACTCATTTTTTTTTGATTGGGTTTTATTGTTTCCTTCTTGTTGATTTTTGAGAGTTTTTTATATATACAAGTCCTTTAGCAGATACATATTTCACAAATGTTTTCTCTTAGTTTGTGTTTTTTTAACTATTTTTTTCAGAGATCTATGTTACTTTTTAAAAATAATTTTACTTTTGGAGATGATAGCTTTTGAATAGAGATATTTAAAAAATAATCTGTCAGTCAATAGTATATACAGTAAAACCTCCATAGTTGACCACCTCGCTACGCTGACCACCTCCTTAAGATGGCCTAATTTTCATAGACCAGACATGTACCACATGTGCTCAGTGGAAGTTCCTTATGTTGACCACCTCCCTATGTTGACCAACTGGTCAACTTTACAGTCCCTTGGGTGGTCAACTTACAGACCACTATATTTCAAAAAATTTTGTATTTTAAATCATTTCAGCATCTTCTTTCACTTTATTAGAAGTGCCTAGTTTCAACAATAAGTTATATGATCACCAAACCCTGGAGGAGGAGTGGATCCACCCTGGTAGGAAGAACAGGCAGCTGAGAAAGTCAGAAATGCCAGATGTCTGGGCTTCTGTAAGTTCTCACTAGCCAGCTAAGCCGCCTCCACCTGTCTTGGGTAACTTAAGGCCTAGCTTTGCTCTGTTCTCTTTGTTAAATCCCAAGGGGAGAGGTGAATAACCAGCATCACCAGCCTGGCCTGTGGGGCAGGCCTCCCTCTTAGGCCTACTGGTGTTTCTGGGCAAAGCTTGAACTGTTGAGGATGTAAGGCCTTGGCCTTAGTTAAACCAGTAGCTTATTCACAGACCTCTACAGGTCAGTAGGATTTTTCCATGATCAGTATCTCATAAGATCTTAACCTCTGTAGGGCGGGAAAGATAGGACTCTGTAGCAATTGCTACCTCCCCTTGGCACTTCTCATTCTAACACTGGCTGAGACCATTTTACCAAAAACACATGTGATTTTGCCTTGGGATTATTTTTCTGCCTGTCCTGAAGATAGGAGGAAAGGGCTAGGAGTTAATGCCTCTGAGAGCACTGTCAACCAATAGAAAATGAGAGATAGAAGATAAATTTTGTTCCCTCCTTTCTCCTTAGGCGGTGCAACTCTGAGGCTTGTTCCATGCAAGCAAGTTCTGTCTGAGGGTCTCCTGCCCCATTCAGCTTAAGAGACACCTGAAGCCCATTGTCCCAATACCTCAGGGCTCAGGAATAGGTAAAATGAGACCAGCATCAGGGGAAGTTGTACTCATTTGGGGGCTTGGACTTCACCTAAGCAGAGGGGGGCACTTGCACCTAGCAGGGGCTGAGGCTGGGTGAGCTGAAGCTGCCCCTGTAGGCACTAGAGTTCTGCAAAAGCTTAGGTCTGATCCTAAACATGGGTGCCAAGTTCGTGTTCCACTCCACAATAGTAAGTGTATGAGAATAGTGTGTCGGCTGGGAGCGGTGGCTCACACCTGTAATCCTAGCACTCTGGAAGGCCAAGGTGGGTGCGTTACTTGAGCTCGGGAGTTCAAGACCAGCCTGAGCAACAGCAAAATGCCATCTCTACTAAAAATAGAAAAACTAGCCTGTAGGTGCATGCCTGTAGTCCCAATTACTTGGGAGGGCTAGGCAAAAGAATTGTTCAAGCCCAAGAGTTTGAGGTTACTGTGAGCTATGACACTATAGTACTCTACTCAGGAAAACAGAGTGAGACTCCATCTCAAAAAAAAAAAGATAGTGTTAGAGGGTTCAACATACTGGCTGGAAGCTGAATGGTAGAAAGGATAGCTGCTGTGTTTTATTATTACTAAAAAGTGCTTTCCAAGGGACACCTCAGGTTTAAAAATAAATGGTGCAATATGAAGTTAAGATGGATTTGCAGTCTGTAAAACCCCCCAAACTGAGACAAACCAGGACTAGGGGAAGCGAGGGGAACTCAGAAATGAGAACAAATGGTTCCCAATGAACATTGCTGATGAACCCACCCCAGGGCCATTTTCTAGGGGAGCCTATTAAAGAGTAACTGAATGGAATGACTACTGAGTGTGAGCTGGGGCCACCTTCCACCTCCCAGCCACCCCTCTCTCCAGTGGGGGTCCTGAGCACTGCCAGCACCTGGGTGGTACCTGGCTTCAGAGTGGATAGCCTTACCCCTTTCTCAACACTGGTCCCAGCGCTGGGAGGGAGAATGTGACCCCACTGGATGCTGCTGGGCTATAAAGGGAGGCTTTGAGGGGACAGCAGCAGATGGCAGCTGCGTGCTTGGCTATGCCATAATGCCACAAACGCGGAGTAGCCTCAGTCACTGAGTGCCCAGTCCTAGGCACTGCACTGGCACACACACACATGCTCCCGGGCTCATGCCTGTGAACACGCACTTCTGTGCACTCACACTAAGATGTCCATGTTTCAATTCCCACAACCTGTGTACATGCCACCTTCCTAGGCAAAGGAATTTTGCATCTGTGATTAAGTTAAGCATCTTGAGATGGAGGGATTGTCTTGGATAATCCAAGTGGAGCCAGTGCAATAGAGAGGGTCCTTAGAAAGGAAAAAGGGAGGAAGAGAGAGTTGATGTCAGCTTTGAAGATGGACTAGGAGGCCATGAGCCAATGAAAGCAGGTGGTCCTTAGAAGCTGGAAAAGGCAAAGAAACAGTTTCCTCTGGAGTCTCCAAAAGGATTTCACTGCTGCCAACCCAGTGTGGACTTCTGACTTCCAGAACTGTAAAATAACAGATTAGTTGAGGGTTTAAGCCACTAAGATCCTTTGGTTTTTTCTGTCACCTGGGCTAGAGTGCCATGACATCAGCCTAGCTCACTGCAACCTTTCCTGGGTCCAAATGATCCTCCTGCCTCAGCCTCCTGAGCAGCTGGGATTACAAGACCCAGCCAATTTTTCTATTTTGCTCTTGCTCAGGCTGGTCTCAAACTCCTGAGCTCAAGGAATCCTCCCACCTCAGCCTTCCAGAGTGCTAGGATTATAGGTGTGAGCTACCACGCCTGGCCATTCACTAAGATTTTTTAATCAATTGAAAGTTTTAATACACTTCCGTGCATTCAGCATCCAGGTCAAGAAATGTTGCCAGCACTCTGAGTGTCAGTCATTCACACGCCAACTTCCTGCTTTTGTCTCATTCATTCACATGCCACTATATGCCTCTTTCAAGATTTTTCTTACAATAATTTACTTACCTTAAAACATATTTATACCTTTCCTTAGCTGTTTATTTGAAAGGGAAATTTTTATCACTTTACTGAACGTAGAAAACTAGTATTATAAACCATTATTTATGGCAAGTATTCTGTTGGAAGGCACATATAAAAATATTTATAACTACAATGACAACAAATGCTTCCTAGGTCCCAGCTACCAACCTACGAGAGGCTTGAGTTCAAGAGCTTCTCTGTCTTTATTAAAAAGGGGAATTAGCAGGGGAAGTTTGAAAGGTGTTAAAGACTAATGAGCATGAAGCATAGGGTTTCACTTTCTTTAAATCTTTTTTTTTGAGACAGAGTCTCACTATGTCACCCTTGGTAGAGTGCCATGACATCACAGCTCACAGCAACCTCAAACTCTTGGGCTCAAGGGATTCTCTTGCCTCAGCCTCCCAAGCAGCTGGGACTACAAGCATCTGCCACAATACCCGGCTATTTTTTGTTGCAGTTGTCATTGTTGTTTAGCTGGCCCAGGCTGGGTTCGAACCCGCCAGCCTCAATGTATGTAGTTGACGCTGTAACCACTATGCTATGGGCACTGAGCCATTTAAATCTTTTTTTTTTAAATGTATTTCAAAATATTAAGGGAGCAGAAATGTTTTTGGTTACATAGATCACTTTTGTAATGCTGGAGTCGTGGCTATAGGTCACCCAAATAGTGTTCACTGTACCCATTAGCTGGGCTTTTGCTACTCCCCTCCTTCTCTCCTGGCTGCTTGATTTCCATTGAGTTTTAGTTTCCTCTGTGCACAGGTACATTCATGGTTAGTTCAAATTTAATAATGAGTACATGTGGTGTTTTTCCAATGTTGAGATACTTCATTTAGGGGAATGGTCTCCAGTTGCGTTCAGATTGTAGCAAAAGGCATTAACTCATCCTCTTTGTGGCTGAGTAGTACTCCACGGTATATATCACATGTTAGTAATCTGCTTATAAATTGATGGGCATTTGGGTTAATTCTACATCTTTGCCAACGCGACTTGTGCTGAAGTAAATACTTGAGGGCAGGTGTCTTTTTGATAGAAAGACTTCTTTTCCTTTGGGTAGATACAGGGTTTCATTTTCATCCAATCACAAGGATTGAAAGATGAATGATAAAGAAATAACTTCAGATAATGCTACTTAATGCCGAGTCTAGACCCCCCTACAGTTATGTATCAGGAAACTAGCATTTATCCCACTCCTCATGAAAGAGTGAGGGTTTTAATTCTTAGAATAACCTGCAACTCATCAGCTGTGCAAGCCCAGGTGGGTGATTTAACCTCTCTGAGCCATAGTTTCTTCAAAGGCAACAGAAGAAAGTACAGTAAATTCTTGTTATTTGCACTAGTTATGTTCTTTTATAAAGTCATGGAGAAAACAAAATTAGCAAATTCTGAGCCTTTGCTCCTAGAGGTAATACAGGGTGAGCTTTCTCTGAGCCCTTGGGCACATTTTCATCAACCTATCGACACCCTTGCTTCATGTGTGTTTCGGTTTAAAGACACTTTATTTAATAATATTGTTGATTCATTAGCAACGAACCTGCACCCAGTGCTGTAACCTGTATCTAACACATTTTCTATTTTCTCTGTGAGGGACATCACAGCCTTCCTGCGTTTAGGGCATGAGACAGCGCCTTGAGCCATGTAGGAGAACAGTGCTAAGTAGTGAAATCACCAACAAAATCACAAAAAATATTAAAAGTATGACACTTGATAGATCATGAAGGGGCGCTTGTTAGCAGTATGAGAGCTCAAACAAAAAGGTAGAGCGTCACCTTGTTCAACTTCAGCCAAGATCATGTGTGTTAAGTGATTCGAATTTTTCTCCACTTTGGACATGTCTATGAATGCCCTGAAGGACCCTGAGTGGTGATTGGGGGGTAGATGAATTTGCAAGGATGGAATCAGTGAATAATGAGGGTTTCAAGTTTACTAAACTCCAGAACAGTGTTTTTCAACCTTTTTTAAAAATCTCCCAGAACACTTAAACTTTGCGACACACTTAAATTATGTTGATCCAAAAAAAAAGAAGAATAAAAAATGGATATACCTACTGTGCTTTGAACTTCTTTTGAAAATAAGTTAATTAAGGATCTTTAAAATTTTTTGCCGGATACCGGTTAAAAGTCACTGCTCTAGCACAAGCCTCAGGGTTGTCCCACAGGTTAAAGTGATAGCCAGAGCCCTTTAGCCTGGCTTGTCCCATACAGGTCATTACTGCTGCTGCTTTGATCCTTGAGGTTTGAGTAATTTTAGGCAAGTCAGACTCTTAGGGTATGGAGGCATCTGCTTTCAAAATGACACTCTGAGGCCAGGTGACAGGATGTAAGCCCCAGGCCCCAGTGCCACGCTGGTGCTCAGAGCCCTTATTGCATCTGAGTTGAATTTCCTGCAGTGCTGGTTCAATTCCAAGGAGCCTGGGGATGTGCCCACTCTTTTGCCAAGGCGGGTGGGGTCACCAAGATGGAGAGATCGAGCTGGGCTGAGCCCTGAGCATGAGTGCCTCCTTAGCCTGTGCTCCAGGCTTCTCTCCCCTCAGCCTAGTCTCCACCCTGGCTCTCAGCTTGAAGGATTGTGTGGAAAGCAGGTTGATGCCGGGCAGTGGACGGGAGCTGAGCACAGGAGTCAGGTTTATGTCTGGGGTAGAAAGGAGCCCCAGGAATCTGCAGAGCAGGATGGTGACCAGGAAAGAGCAGGTTTGCAGAGGCAGCTCTGGTGGAGCATGCGGAGGACTGGGGCTACAGACAAGGCCGGGTGGGGAAGGCTGGGAGGACAGCTGTCAGGGCCTTGGGTCTGCTGTGTCTTGGGAAGCTTCCTGTTTCTCCCATGTGGTGGCTGCAGTTTACTGCTCCTCTCCCTGGGGCTTCAGCTGCAAAGCCACCAAGCGCGCAGGGCTCTCCCATGCACTCAATCCTCATCCCTCTGCTCATTACATTTTTCATCAAGAATAATGGTTGCCAAAGACTGGTGCTGGGGAAAGTTTCGTCAGCATTCGTGGGAGATGAACAAGTCAGACACAGTGGGCCAGTGTCTTCCTCCTGGGTCTCCCTGCCCGGGCAGTGTGCTACCGTGCAGGCATGAGTGGGTGTATTACACCCTCAGGGGCGAACACTTGTTCACAGACACACACGTGCATGCACGCCTATGTCAACACCGTCGGGTGGACGCATAGTGCCTCACACACACGAGCATACAGTGCCTTGCACACACAGGCTCCAGAGAACACAGCACAGCCCGGGGCTAGGTGCAGGGGCTGGGCAGTCAGGGCCAAGTTTGCAGCCCAGCTCTACAACATACCAGGCAAGTTGCTTACCCTTGCCAAGCCTCAGTTTTCTCATCTTTTGGGGGCACTGGATGAGCTCATGGGTGCATAGTACTCAGCACCGGACCTGGTGCACAACAGTTCTCCCTTGGGTTCACTATTCCCATTTCTCATTATTGACAGAGTGGATACCTGTCATACAGCACCCCCCAGAGGCCTCCTCCTCCTCCAGCTCTCCCGTGGCTATCTCCTAACCCTTTCCATAGGGGCAAACCCTTTCCTTAGGATGTCTGAGCAGCGTTGATGTTGACCACTTACTTGCAAGGCGTGCCCAGCACACCGCTCACTTTCTCACTTTGACAACACCCCAGTTGTCATTTCAGGGGTTCAGCGGTGGGAAGACGTCCCCAGGGAGGGACCCCAGGGGCTGGTGGAGGGGACCAGGCAACTAGCACCCATCAGAGGACAGAGCTGGGATTGCCACAGGTCAGGCAAAGGGCATGGGGTTCTGACTGAGCCTTTCTGGGTTTGTGGGCCTTGGGTGGAATCTCTTGCTCTGAGGATACAAGGGAGGTACTGGAGGCAGGACAGCCTTGATGGCCTGCTGCATGTACCCCATGTCTACGCACCTGACCCTGATTTTAAAGTATTTATACTGCAGTAGAACCTCTTTAAGTGAACCACTCAAGTGACTGCAACAAACTGGTCAAAATACAGAGGTGGTCAACATAAGGAACTAGGTCTGCTGTACAGACACGTGCATGTGGTGCATGTCTGATCTATGAAAATTAGGTCAACTTAAACAGGCCTAGTTCCTTACATTGATCACCTCCGTATGTTGACTAGTATGTTACAGTCCCTTGGGTGGTCAACTTACAGAGGCCCTACTGTATTTATTTATAGAGAGAGAGACCAACACAAGGAGGAAGGCAGCAGGAGATTACTTTGTACCAGGCACTGTGTTAGATGCATAGTCTCATTTAATAGTCTCAACCATCCCAAGACATTAAGTATTCTTATTCTTATTCTTCAGTTGGAGAAACCGAGGCTCAGAGAGTGATGCATGCATTTTAAAAAAAAAATTACAGGTCTCGGTGCCTGTGGCTCAAGTGGCTAAAGCGTCAGCCACATACACCTAAGGTGGCAGGTTTGAATCCAGCCCGGGCCCGCCAAACAACAATGACTGCTGCAACCAAAAAATAGCCAGGCGTTGTGGCAGGCGCCTATGGTCCTAGCTACTTGGGAGGCGGAGGCAGGAGACTCGCTTGAGCCCAGGAGTTGGAGGTTGCTGTGAGCTGTGATGCCACGGCACTCTACCCAGGGAGATATCTTGAGGCTCTGTCTCAAAAAAAAAAAAAAATTACAGGTAGAATTTATGTGTAAAGTCAAGAAAATGCTTCCTCTTAACTTTAATTTTTTTCTCTATAAACTGGGGAAAATCTCACTATATGATGTTCCAGGCAGGACACCAGGCCCAATGCATTCCACAGGTGCCCAGCCTGAGAACCCCTGGGCTGGAGATAAGAGACTGGTTTCTAGCCTCTTTTTGGCTGTTTGCCTTGCTGTGTGACTTTGGATAAGACACTCACCTCCTCTGGGCTTCACTGTCTCCTCAGACACAGGGAGTGAGTGGGTGGAGTGGACTAGAGATCATCTTTTTCAGCTCCAGTCTCCTAGGATGGACTTGATTCTCTGCCCTCAGTGTCACAGCCAGAATCCCCATGGATCAGATGTGGAGTCCCCCTACCCGCTCTTTCCATCTGTGCCTCCCACCCCACCCACGAGAAACCATAAAAGGGAGCTCTTAGGCCAAGGAAATACTGCTCCCCTCTCTCACCAGAGACCCCCACCTCCCTACTGACTCCCCAGTCTCAGGCCTCAAGCCCCCAAATAACCATCTGAGGGGGATCCAGGCTATTAAAGTAATTTACATAGTAATTAACAAGGTTCCATTAGCTGATTCCTGCAGCCAGCACGTTGCCTCTATTCCCCTTTAGGGGTCCACATCAGGCGCTGGGACTGGGGCTTGGTGGCGGAGCAGGGAAAGGAGGAATTTTCCGTGCTCACGTGTGGCAGCTCTGTGTTCAGGGAGGAGAAACAATGACTGCGGGAGGGCCCAGCTGGCTGGGTAATGAGGTCTGGGGCAGGGAAACGCCTCCTGAGCACTCAGGGCCCCAAACCACGAGAAGAAAGGCAACTGCCACTCGCACAGCCGCAGCCAGGGGCCTGGTGCCTCCAAGAAGTCCTTGTTCACTGCACGTGTCGTAGACACAGAATTCCTCATGTTCTTCTGGGCCTCCCAATGTTGAATAATGTGTGTGACCATAAAAAGATACAACCCTGGTTTTCACCTTTGAGCCTCTCAGCAGCACTGGGGATGGGGGTGGGACAGGGCTTGTCTTCTCCATGGTGGGGATGAGGAAACCAAGCCCAGAATGAGATGACTTTCCCAGGGTTACACTGCCTGGAGGCAGCAGAGACACAATCCAGCATATCCCCACTTGACCAGGGGTTTCTAAACAGCTCCGTGGATTCCCAGGGGACCCTCAGAGGAGTTTGGGAATGGGGCTGTTGAGAAGACCACAACCCCTCCCCACAGGGCACCACTTCCACCAGGGTGCTTATTTAACACCATGTGCTTATTTACACGCTGCACCTCTGAGAGGGATTTTGTTTGAATTTCATTAGCTAGAAAAGCTTTTAAAACCACTGCACTCCTGGAAGACTGCCCCAGGAAGGGACCTTCCCCAGGGTCACTTCACTGCATATCTCCACTGGGGAATGGAAGCCCCTGGAATTGTGCAACGCAGAAGCATTGGCTGTCCAAGAGTCGTCTGGTGTCCCATGTTCCTGACCTTGGGTCTCTCCCCTAGGATTCTTCGAGGTCCCTGCAGGTTGAGCCAGGATCTCTTCTTTCCCACCATCCCTAGCTGTGTAGACGCCCTCAGGCTTGCTGCTCCTTGGGGAGACAAGAGTGGGGAAACGATAGTGATGCTGGGGTCTCTGCAAATGTTGAGTCATTGTCCTTCACGTATTCAGGGAGTGAATGTTTCTTGAGCTTTTAGAGCTAAGACCTGAGGATAAGAAGATGGATGAGCCTGAGTCCTGCCCGCAGAGAGCTTCTGGTCATGACGATGGTCTCCCATAGACTACAACCTGGATGCAAGCTGGGGGTGTTCCCTTGCCCATGGAGGGACAGGAGAAGGTGGGTGAGTCCTGATGGGGACAGCAGGGAGTTACAGGACAGGCCACAAGGATGGAGTTGGAGAAATCTGAGCTACTTGCAAGATGGAATTTGGAGGTGTTTTTGAGGGGAGGGGAGAACGCACACCCCAGCTGCAGAAACTAGCAAGTGCAGGGCTCATGGCGGGAGAGCAGAAGGCAGCTGGAGGTGTGCCCTGATACACGATGTGAGTGGCAGGAGTGGGCCAAGGGCGTTAGGCAGCAGGGGCCGAGGGAGGGTGCTGCAGCCCCCAGCCCTGCTGGCTTCTGCTTTCCTCTGTGGCTCCCCACCCTGAGGCCCTCTCCTTGGGCCACCCAGAGGCCAGTCCCCTACCCTACTGTGGGTAGGGGACTGACTCACAGTCCAGAGTTTCCCACGGGGGTACTCCCCTTTGCATTCTCCTGTTCCCTGAGCATTTCCCCTGAGCCGTGCTCCTGGGCAGAGGCAGGGACAATGGGGCTGCATTCCCTGAGAGCTGGGACAGGGTGGGAGAGTCACCACTAGGGAGTTAGCAACTTCTCCTTTCTGGACAGTAACTGGGTAGCAGCTGGTGATGGCTAAAGCCCCATGCAGACCACATTCCTTGTTCACAGACAAGGAAATATTTACCGTGGCTCCCCCCAACCCCTCTGGACCATGGACTCAAGCATGAGGAGTTCGTGTGGGGGAGGTGATCCCAGGAAGCACCTGTGGGGATGTGAGAGAGGGACGGCAAGGGGAGAACGCAGGTGCTGCATGAGCAGATGCCACCCGGGCAGCTGGGGCTCATGCTACATGCGCTGTCAGAGTCGCCCTGTGTGAGGGAAAAGAGGTCAGGGTCTTCAGCCCCCAACAGCTTTTGTCTGTCTTTTGTTGAGGGTTGCTCCTGGGGGTGGCACAGCATGAACTCCCCAGCATTGCTGGCCAGCCCCACCTGGAGCCAGGGAAAGTGTTCCAGCAGAGAGTGGCAGAGGCTTGCCCCAGGAGAAGCCACAGGCATGAAGGCAGCACCGGGAAGGAAACAGTACTTCCAAAGGGAGGTCCTGCACGGACCGTGTATTCCTCAGAAACAGAGACCCGAGGGGCTAAAGTGGCTCTCCTGGGTCACTCTGCCAGTTAGGAGCAGTGAACTGAGCAGCCAGGTCTTCGGACTCGGCAGTCAGGGTCCTTCCTAACACCGTGCTCCTCTCCTCTGCTCCACACTGTCAGGGCTCAGGGTCGCCCCTGCCCCTCTTCCATCACATGGGTTTGTAAGATATGAATGCCTTGAAAAAAATAAAAAAACAAGTAGTTCACATCCATGAGACTTTGAGTCCTTCACTGCAAAAGATCTCGGCATCTCCATCTGTGCACCCCAGGTCTTTGACCCAGTGCCCAGGGCAAGGTAAGTCCTCCCCACAGGGTGAACTACTTGGCATGGGGTGATTCCTAAACCTTTGTAACTCTCTTTCCTCATCTGAAAAATGAGCATGCAACATCCACTCCACCAACTTCCTCTGGTTGTTTTATCAGACATTCATGGTGATTTGGGGATAGCACTTAGTAGGGGTTCAACAAATGTTTGCACCTCTGAAGACCGCTGGAGAAACTACACAGGGCTCTCACTCCCAAGGGAGGGGCCGTCATTGTGGTTAGCCACACAGATGAACCATGAGTCAGGGGATCCACCCCTTCCCGGGCTGCTCCCCTCTCACCCCCACGCACCCCCCACGTCCACATTCCCAAGTCCCTGAAGTGCATGAGTCAGGTTTTCCGCCGCCTGCGACTTCAGAGCTCTCTGCCAGCCAAGCTGTTTTGCAGACTCAAGTTGATAATGACAAATTCTTCCCTCCTGGCCCTCCACTGGTGAAACCTTGGAAAGTATTTGAAACATGCAGCCTGGGAATGTGCAAGCTTCCATTCGTGCGGCTTGGCAGGGGCTGGCGATTTCTCAGCCAGCACTTTTGACTAAGACTTCTGTGGCTCAGGTTTCCAGTGAGCTCATCAGCTCTGTCCCCCAACAGTATTTATACCTTCTTTTTTTTCTTCAGAAAATTAACCCTACAACAGGTTCTGAATCATCTGATCCCTCGAAGCACAGCTCTCGTTAGAGGAATGGTTTCTGACCCACATGTGGTCTGCTGTCCAGCAGGGGCCCAGGCAGCCCAGGTCAGGATCCTCCGCTGAAAGGGGCACGTGGAGGTTTCCTCCATCCATCTTTTACTTCCAGAAAGAGCTGTTAACCCATTCCAGGTCTCCACAACTTTGTTTTTAAAATCTCCTCCCATGGGGATGGAGGAAGGGAGCAAGGATGGAAAGATGCGGGACTTTGTGCCTAGATACACGTAGATGTCAATTTCATGGCAGCTCTCACCTGGTTTCCTCATCTGTAAGAGGCGTTAATACTCCCCACCTCCAGGCCCCTGTGAGGCATAAGTCCCACCATATGAAATCACCTGCTACAGTTCCTGCAGACAGGTGCACACAAGTTTTCTCTCTTATATCCTGGTCACAAATTCTGCTCTCTCATCCAAAGGTCACTCCATGAACGGACCAAGGTCTTTTTTTTTCTTTTCTTTTCTTACAGAGACAGAGTCTCACTTTATTGCCCTCGGGAGAGTGCTGTGGCGTCACACAGCTCACAGCAACCTCCAACTTCTGGGCTTAGGCAATTCTCTTGCCTCAGCCTCAGGACTACAGGCTCAAGCCACAAGGCCCTGCTATTTTTTTTGTTAAAGTTTGGCCAGGGCTGGGTTTGAACCTGCCACCCTGGGTACATGGGGCTAGCACCCTACTCACTGAGCCACAGGCGCTGCCCAGACCAAGGTCTTCTTTACATACCTAAAACCTCCCTGCTCTTAAGTCTCCTCTACTTCTCTAGTCAAGTCAGCAGTCCTTGCCACGCACCATCGTCACTCAGCATCAATTCTGCAAAAAGCAGTGCCAGCCTTCATGGAAGCTCCCTGGTAGGCATGCCACCCTGTCTGTTACAAAGGATTTTCTGGGTGTGAGGGATGGGGCACCATGGGAGAACAACAGCGGGGTGGTGGTGGGGGACAAAACGTCATCGCCTGGACGCCTGGAGGAATGTGCAGCCTTATCTGGCCCACTCACACATCTTCATTTATGTCTATAACATGTGCTGCAGGAGGAGGGCCCAGCCACTCCTCACCCCTGGGGTGGGTCTGGGGGCTTCCAAAACTTTTCATTTAACATGCTCAGTTCTATTTGCTGTGATGTGACTCATGAAAGTGCTTTGGAAATTAAAGGACATGATCCTCCTTCAGCCTAAAACACCCTCCCCACCTTACCATGTCCATCTGTAGAACGCAGGGCCTTACCCAGAGAAGGCAGCTAAGGGGGATCTGGGTGGACCTGGTTTGTTGGGGGTTGGGGAGCATGTTCTCAGGAGGAGTGGTTTGGGGCAGCAGGGGTGTGGTCTCAGCTGGAGTCCAGCTTGATTTGACCCCACAGGGACAACTGGAGTACAAACTGCCCCTCAGAGGTCAGTGCCCCATTTGGTCGAGTGGGCCAGCCTCTGCACCCCCGTGTCACTGAGTCTGATATCACGGGTAGCTGGCAGGCAGGAATTTTGGGGTGAAGTGGCTTCTCCTTAGCCAAAGACAATTTTCTGCCAAAAAAGACATCTGGGAGCTTTAGCAAACAACATTCCCAGCAGTAGGAAGATAGGTGCCCCAGCCAGGTTCAGGGGAACTGGGTGAGCTACCCACAGCATCCACTACAGGGGTGGGGCAGGGTAAGACCAGGAAGGAGCATCACGACCTCTGCTGAATCTTTTCCAAGCTGTGTACAATGTTCTATGATGTCCCATTTTTCTGTCTGTCTTTTGAGAGAAACCAAGGAGCACAGCAGAAGCCACACAATTGTGGGTGGAGTCCAAGGCAACATGGTAAGGCAGGGACCTCAGTCTTCACCATGAAGCACTCAAAGCCTAGTGCCTGGCCTCAGCGGGTGCAGGTAATGATGATATAGGCCCATTTATGAGAGATTATCCTTTTATCACGTTTCCAGACTCATTGCTGTCTTTTATCCACCTGGTGACCCTCACCTCCCTGCCCCCACCCAGATACCACAGCGTCTTTCCCTCTGTCGTCATCTTTTTGGGCTGGGGTAACAAAACTCCAAAGACTGGGTGGCTCTTAAACAGCAGAAGTTTATTTCTCGGGGCAGCACCTGTGGCTCAAGGAGTAGGGCACTGACCCCATATACTGGAGGTGGTGGGTTCAAACTTGGCCCCAGCCAAAAACTGCAACAACAAAAATAAATAAATAAATTATATATATATATATATATATATATATATATATATATATATAAAGAAGTTTATTTCTCACAGGTCTGGAGCCTAGAAGTCCAAGGTCAAGGTGTCTGGTGAGGGTCACTTCCTCACAGACAGTCAACTTCTTGCTCTAACCTCAGTGGCAGAAAGGTGAGAGAGGTCTCTCTTGTGCTTCTTTTTAAAGGGCTATCACTAATTCCATTCAAGAGGGCTCTACCCTCATGATGTAAACACCTCCCAAAGGCCCATCTCCTAATGCCCTCACCCAGAGGGTTAGGATTTCAGCTTAGGAATTTGGAGGAGATGCAGGCGCTCAGACCTTCTGCACCTGGAACACGCAGAGGAACCAGGCTGTGGGGACTTGCTCTCCTTCCCTGAGCCAACTATAAACTCCTAAAAGTAAGGACTTCATCCTTTATCGGTTTTCTAAGTATGTAGCTCAGTGCATTGGCCTATAATAGGTGTCTCATATATACAATTGAGTAAATAAAATAATAGATTCCTTACTGTTGCTATGAAAGGACCAACACCCTCTCTGGTGTCATTCATTAACCAAGGGTTGCACTCACATTCATGTAGGGCTTGGGCTGTCCCTTCCCTTCCTCCACCAATATCCCCAGTCCCAGGCAAGACTGAGGCCTCCCCTGGCCCCACAATCCTGCATGGCAGCCTCAGGCTAGGGTGGCCTGTGGGACAGAGCAGGACAAAGGATCCTACTGGTGCCCTGACTCCTCGGCCTTAATTTATATGAAATGTGACTACATCACTCAAAGCCTAGCGCCTGGCCTTGGTCGGTGCAGGTAATGATGATATAGGCTCATTTATGCAAGATTATCCTTTTATCACATTTCCAGACTCATTTATGAGGCTCATGTTTCCCCCCGAGGGCGTCATCAAGCAAGTTAAGTTGTACTATTTCCCTCCCGCAGCGAACTGGCGGGAGCCTCCCTCATTGACGGATGAGGCCCGCTGCCTTTGCCAAATAGGGTCGGCTGATGGATCTTTTACTTGTGAATATTATAGCTGGAAATTAGCATGTTTATTGAGGTAGAATGTGTTTGTTTACATTCCACTACCCATGGCATTACCTCTTATGACCTGACTTATTTAGTTGAGGATAAGCACAAATGATCCGCATTTTGGCACCCACAAAAAATTAATGAACTCCCATATATAGAATTCAGCCTTAAGTAAACACACCAGTAAGGTGAGTGGGTGCAGAGGGGCTGTGAAGGGCTCTAGGGTCAGGGGGCCGAACACTGTAAACCTCCTGGTACTTTCCTTTGACCTGGCAGTGGCATGGAGTCAGGAGTGGAAGAAGGGCGGGGCTGAGTGATTGGGCATCCTCCAGCAGTGTCCTGGGCCAGCACTGTGGCGCTGGCTTCTGGTTGACAGAGGAGGGAGCAGGGAAGGAGAGGACCTAGATTGTGACCCATTTTCCCAGGAATTCTCCTGGACTAACTCTGTGTCTTTGATGCGGTGTGAGAAACCTTGTCTGGGTTACAGACCCAGGGTGGGGAGGGAGGACACTTAGGCAAAGATCCAGGTGAGTGATAAGGAGAGACCAAGCCACCACCAGAGCCTGCTCTGTGTCTAACCCTTTCATTGCAGCAGCTTTGCAGCCTATCTTTTCACCCCACCCTCCATTTCCTGGTAGACAGCCTGATCTGGGGTGAAAACACCCACTAATTCAACATTTTCTTATTTTAGAAGAAGAGACCGAGGTTCTGAGAAATGGGAGGATTTTGCCAAGGTCTTGGAGGCAGAGGCAAACCAAAGCCCTTGCTGCCTTTCCGTGGCCTTTAAGCTTGAGGCCTATCTTGTAAGAAGGTGCAGGGGGAGATCTTTTAGGATGTTGCTTCAGGGACTCAGAAAAGCTTTGTTCCCTGGATCAGGCCAGCAGGTGTGTGCTAAGGTGATTAAGTAGAAATGCATTTTATTACACACGAGGAACCCAAGGTCTAGAGAGATTTAGAGATTTTCCCAAGGTCATGCAATGGGACAGAATAGACAGAACAAGGATTAAAACCAGACAATTCAGTAGCGCATCCTTGCGTTTCCACTATAGCAGAACTCTCATAAATAAAGCTCCTCTCCAGTCTGTCTGCCCCTGTCACGGGCAATCAGTGAATGGGCTGGCTGTACAGGCACTGGACAAGTAGGGAGGTAAGGCCTAATCTCTCTGTGACAGGGGCTTGGAACAGGGGTCTTAGATCTCAGTGAAGACCCTGAACTGGGGAACAGATCAGGTAGGTGGGGTAACACTGCTACAGGCTGTGGGCTCCCTTCTCATGCAGAAAGGGGATAGGCAGACCATTCAGACCAGCTCAAAGGTCAAGTTTTAATACCCTATAGAGAGAAGCCTGCTCTGTCCATTAGGGATAGCACTTGGCAGTAAGTAGCAAAGACCCACAAAGCTAAAGTTTAATATAAATGAAACACCAAACAAAGCACAAAAGCACTTTCTCTCACATACTGTGAAATCCAGGGTAGCTGGGCTGGGCAACAACTGCTAGGTATCGTCAAAGATGCAGATTGTCTCTTGTCTGTCTTCTCTGCTAAGTCATCTGCTCGTGGTTTCCACCCTCAGGGTCACCTCGTGATCACAAGGTGAAGACTGAAGTGCCGACCATCAGAGCCACATTCTAGGTGGGAGGAAGGAGGGAGGCGAAGGGGTGCCTGGCAGCTGAGTCAGCTTCCTTCCCAAAGAGATTTCTTGGGGACCTCACCCAAGATGGGAATGACTTTGGCCTTTGTCTCATTGACCAGCCCTCTCTGCAGGGAAGGTGTGGAAACGTACATTCTGTAGCTGGTAGGCTCAAGGCTGTACTAAAAGGCAGAAGGAAAGAGTAGGTACAGGGTGAGCAAACCGCCGTCTCTGCCTCTTTCCCTTAATATGCCGGGTGTATAAATTGAGGCTCAAGGGAGGAAGCCACTTGCCAAGATTGCCCAGAAACTTAGGAGCTACCTGAGCTCAGACCCCAAAGTTTCTGACTCCGAGACTGATGCTTCTTCCACGGTATACACCTCTTCACCTCACACACCTGCCCCCCCATAATCATGTTATTATTATTAAGTACTAACTTTATGCCAGGTAGTAGGATAAAGGCTTTCCAGGCTTGCTTCATCTAATCTCATAATGCTGTTTGTGGGTGGTAGATGGTACTTATAGTTCCCACTTAAATTAGAGGAAGAAACTGAGGCTTGGCCTTAGGAGACTGCTCCAGATCCCCTACAGAGCTGATAAGGGCTGAAGAGAGCTTCAAAGCCAGGTTCCCAGCCCCGATTGTGAGCCGATTAATGCCCGAATGACCCAGTGATGTCCCCAGTAAGCTGCTGAGCCTAGTTGGGTCTCTCTCAATGACCCTGCACTGTCAGGAAAGCCTTCAGTTCTGCCCAAGTACTCGGGCAGCAAGCCTGGCACCAACCCAGAGGGCTCCCAGCTCCCACCCACCTGGCCAGCCTCCCTCTCCTAGGCTCCTCATTCCAGCCAATTACTCCTAATGGAGTGATATGAAATGTAACTAACTTGGGGAAATATCTGTATACTTTAATTAAATCAGTTTGCAATTAGCCATCTGAGTAATGAGGCTAAGGTGTTTCATCTCCCTGTGAGCCAGCGAGCCAGGGGAGCCCAAGGCAGAGAGATTTTGTGTGAATAGCGCAGTGCTAGGGACCGAGCTCCTCAGGGATATGGAGGCAGGTGCAGGAAGCCCCAGGAGAGGGTTTAGCCCAAATTTACTATGATTAAATAAACACAGCACCTTAGAGAGGAGCTACTAATTTGTGAGAGTAAATTTTTAATGGCTATAGCATGTTTTCTTATTAAAGAAATAGCAGAGCTTTTAATCCAAACACCTCCCGGCCAAGGGCTAAAAATTACACATGTCGATGGTGTGACCCTCAAAGTCCCCAGACATGGCAAATGCCTGGTGAGAGAGGTTGGCCCATGTCCAGCCGGGGGTTCTCCCTAGACACCGGCAGCTGGGGGCCAGGACTAGGACAAGGAGGCAGGTGAGGGTTTTTTGTTGGGTGCAAAATTTAAAGAGGCACCAAAATACTTAGTAATCAAGTAACATTTCATGGTGTTAGGTGATAGGGTTTTTTCTTTTTAAATGGATATAAACAGCATTTCAGATTTATTTTTTTTTTTTTTGAGACAGAGTCTCATTTTGTTGCCCTGGGTAGAGTGCCATGGCATCATAGATCACAGCAACCTCCAACTCTTGGGCTTAAGTGATTCTCTTGCTTCAGCCTCCCAAGTAGCTGGGACTACAGGCATCTGCCACAACACCCTGCTTTTTTTGTTGCAGTTGTCACTGCTGTTTTAGCTGGATGGGTCTGGATTGGAACCCACCACCCTTGGTACATGGGGCTGGCGCCCTACCCACTGAGCCATAGGCACCACCTAACATTTCAGAATTTTAAATAAAAACAAGGTCAGCAAATTCCAAGCCTAGCCATAATGGAATTTGAGGCAAAAGGAAAAAATGGTGAATAATATTGATCTCATCTTCATTTAAAGTTTTGATCTTTCGTTCATCATGGATTTTTTAAAATTTTGAGTTTTTAATACTGCATTAAAACATTATGCATCTCGATTATTGAACTTTAATTGTGTTTCCATGGATGAGTGCCTCACTCACTTCACTCTTGTCTTGGGCCTGCCCGTTGGGTTGTCCCTGGGAGTTTGTGTCTCCTTTGGTAAGGTGTCCATCCAGTGTGCTGCTCTGGGCCCCACTGCATTCTTGTGGGCTCTAAGTGGCAGACTTCATGGTGGCTGAGTTGGGGTGGCACTTAGAACCCTAGACCCTCAAAGCAGACAGCAGTCTCAGGCTTGCTCCAGCACGTCCCAGAGACCAGAAGCAAGTGGCCTGAAGTCACACAGCAGGTTTCTGATTTTCCAGTTTCCCTATAGGATATTTCTCATCAGAAGAGAGATGGACCTTTCAGGGGACCCAGGGTGAAGACAGAGATACCCTCTAGACTTCAAGGCCCTAATAAAATGACCTCGGGGGAGAGTGCTGATTGGCTGACCCAGCCCCCATAACAAAACCCTCTTTTCCCTTCCAGTGACTGGTGCAGATGTGGCCAAGTGACCTGGTCTGGCCATTAAAACAGGAGCAGAAGTTGTTGGGTGTGGCTATTGGGTATGGACTTGGCTGAGGCATCTTTGGCCCCTTTTAGCAGAAGGGTGCATCTATATGGCCGGGGAAAGTGCTCATTTCCCACTTCATCCCATTCTGTGCTCCTTTTCACCTCCCCAGAGAAGCCTTCCCTGACCCCTTTTCTTAAACAGCAGCTCCCATCATTGTCCATTCCTTGTTCTTGCTTTGTTTTTCATGGTCCTTATCAAGCTCTGACTATCATTATGTTACGTATTTAATTGCTTATTACTCGCCCGCTCCACTAGAATTAGCTCCACACGGGCAGGACTCTTCTGGCGTGTTTCAGGCTGTATTATCAGTGCCTAGAACAATGGTTGGTATCAGGCCTTCCATAAATATTTCTCAAATGGGGGATGGCACCTGTGGCTCAAAGGAGTAGGGCGCCGGCCCCATATACCAGAGGTGGTGGGTTCAAACCCAGCCCCAGCCAAAAATTGCAAAAAAAAAAAAATATATATATATATATTTCTCAAATGAATGCACATACTGTGAGCCTTGGTTCCTGTCTTTGATATCTGCCAGTTGTCTGTAGTGGCAACTTAACTTTTTCCCTAGAATCAGGATTTCTGCCTCCTCTGGCACAAGCTCTCAGTATATAGTTGTAAATTCTCTGCCCCTCTGCTGTCCTGCACATCTCAGACCCCAGCCCACGGGCTGCAGCACTGCCAACCTGCCCCATGCCTGGCTGTACCCTCTGCCTCCTTATCATCAGTGGCACTGTCCTGGTGGGATCCCAGGTGGTGATGACACTGTGTGAGGACTTCCCTGAATGCCTGTTGACAATATATCAAAAGCCATTACCGCCTGGTTCTGGTTTCCAAAATGGAGCCTGCCTCTAAGAAAACAAAATGAATGGGTTTGGTGTGCCAGCCTCCATTAGCTGGCTACCCGAACTAATCAACAGCAGGATTGCTCAAGGAAATTGCTGGAGCAAATTGAGAAGCCAGATTATCTGGGTTTCTTGATTGAGATTGGAAGAATAATTATTTGAGGGTTCCATTTATTAAGCTTTATTTACTAACCCCAGATCCCATTTTGATATTTCTGCCGTAGTTGTTGGGGGTATGGCCACCTCGAAATAAATAATTTTGACATTATTGCTGGTAAGGGTCCCAGAACTCAGCTAACCCAATCCTTTCATTGTGTAGATGGAGAAAACGTCTCAGGGGGGAAAGAAGCCCCTCTAAGGTCCCCAGGGATTAAAGGCTCCAAGCCCAGGAGCTTCTGCCTGTGAGAAAACCAGTGAGAGGTTCACGGAGCCTCAGAGGGTGTCCTAAGATAGGCCATAGGGAACCCTGAAGGAGGCTAAAGACCCGAGTTTCCCCACCAGGTGAGGAAACGCTTAGATAACTATGATGGGGGTGGTGGTGGCATGTCATTGTCTCCAAGTACCTGAGTCTTCCTGGAAGGTAGAAATGGCTGTCATGTAGATGTGCCCTTCTGCTAAGGATCCCTACCTTCACCTTGAAGGATCCCCACCTTCACCTTGTATTATAGTTTCTGAGAATGGTGTGGAGCTAGAGTGTTACAGAGGTTACTGAGTGTGAAGATAGTCTGGAGAATACTCCATGAGGCCCAGGGAGGAGACAGGAATTGCCGAGTTCCTGAGCAGCCCAGGTTAGAGCCCAGGTCTTGGCCGCTCCTTGCTCCACACTGCCCCGTCAGCTCGCCCCCTTTTGTAAATGTATGTGGTACATAAGTCAGATGTGTATAACTCGAGGACTGTCTGTACTTTGCCAGGTTCACATAGGAAGTAGTAGAGAAAGAATTTGAACCGGGGAGTGGCTGCCTCTTTCCACTATGAGATGCAAATTGCTCATAGTGGATTCCTAGAAATAGGCTCTCATGGCAAGGTTCATGGGTGGGCCCATCAGAAACAGAGCTCAGGGTGCCAGACATACCCTGGGACCCCAGCTCCCTTTTTCATGTGAAAGCCCTTCTAATACTCAAAGAAAGCCCCTCGACCCTTCCAGTCATTCTTGGGTTTGTTTTTCCCACAAACACAACTTGTGCCCTTCTGTATCAGGTGCTACGGCGACTACCAGGGATACAGAAGTAAAGAGCATGTGGGTCTCCCTTCATAGAGTTCCTCCTGTCCCTCTGCATACTCACTCCAAACAACCACAGCAGCATCCCTGACCATCTTGGTCCTCCTCTTGGCAGGAGCCTAAGGCTACAGGCGATGGGTCCAGCACCAGCATCTTTACCTCAAGCTGGCATTAAAATTAATACAATCTAAGGGGACATTAATTCTTTCAGCAGCTATGCCACATCTTGGGTTAGGAATAACTATGGATTACTAAAACCTTAGGGATTTTAAATAAATAAGAACCTGCTGTCACGTTGTGTCCCCCATCCTATGCTCCAGCAATTGACTGTTTGAACTCAAATGGGAAACTTTACGTTGTTTTGTCTGTTCAATTTCACCTTATTGCATTCAGCCTATTTTTTGTAGCCTATTAAACACTTTTCCAATCCAGATTTTGTCACTCAAGTGCTTTTGCCCATGTCTGCAAATGCAGAAAGTCTGCTTTAGGGTCTCCATTCAAGGCAGTAAAAAGCGGAATAGAACAGAGATAAGGATGGGCCTGCACGGTTTCACCAGAGACCTCCTTCCAATCAATTGCTCCATATTCCATGCGTGGGGTTGATTAACCAGCTGTGAATCTGCATGTTTAAACTCCCATCTTGCCCCACCTCTCAGCTTTGTTTACAAGGCTAACCAGAGAGACTTACAAGATGCTTGGTGGAAATCAAAGTGCATTATGCCTAAAGCATCCCACCAGGAGGGAAGCCCAAGAATTTGGCATGACTTTCCTTAGCGAATCCCCACTAATTTCTGGTGGTCACCATTTCTTTTCTAATTGCTTTGAAACTAGAATACTATCAGTTGCAACAGAAAGTTCTACAAAGGGAGGCGCCACTTTTGCAGGTCAAGGATAACAAGGCTTCCCTGAAGCAGGAGATGCAGCTTCCTCCAGAGGCAGCGGGAATCAGATACAGAAGAAAGTGGTAATGAAAGCTGCCTGGGAGGGCATGCTAGGAACAAAGCACCAATTTTGTGAGAGAACAATGTAAAAACCCAAATCTGGGCTGGGTATTGTGGCTTATGCCTATAATCCCAGTAATTTGGGTATTTTGGGAGACCCAGGAGGGAGGATCACTTGAGGCTAAGAGTTCAAGACCAGCCTGGGCAACATAGCAAGACCCTATCTCTACAGACTACAAAAAAAAATTAGCCAGGTGTAGGACTTGCACTGTTAGCTACTCAGGAGGCTGAGGCAGAAGGATCACTAGAGCCCAGGAATTAGAGGTATGATTGGGCCACTGCACTCTAGCCTGAGTGACAAAGACACCCTTTCTCAAATAAATAAATAGATAAATAAATAAATAAAACCCAAATCTAGAAAAGAAGGTAAGAATAGAATGAGCTGGGTCTGCTCTCAGGATCTAGGCCATGGGAGACAATAGCTGGTTGAACCCAACCAGGGTCCAAGCCTGCAGTCCTGGGCTAAAGGCAGGTTAGGCACAAGACATATACAGACTCGGGAACTGTGGGGCCTCTTTGGAGCAGTTACATTTATTTTTTATTTCTATTTATTTATTTTTGAGACAAGAGTCTCAGGCTGTCACCCCGGGTAGAATGCCGTGGTGTCATAGCTCACAGTAATCTCAGACTCTTGGGAGTAAGCTATTCTCTTGCCTCAGCCTCCCAAATAGCTAGAATTACAGGTGTCCACCACAATGCCCAGCTATGTAGTTGTCATTGTTGTTTGGCAGGTCCAGGCTGGATTTGAATGGGCCAGCTCTGATGTATATGGCTGACACCCTAGCTGCTGAGCTACAGACGGGGAGCCTGGAGCAGTTAGTTGCAGGGCTGGGTTTGAACCTGCCACCTCCGGCCATATGGGGCCTGCACCCTACACCTTTGAGCCACCGGCGCCGCCCAAGAGGCTGGCTTTTTAACACAGATAAATCCTCTCCAGTCCTGGTTAACGACCCTTACGCGTCATCACCGCAAATCTCACTACAGCCACCAGAGGCAGCATCTGCCATAACTGAAATGCAGATTGGGTTTCTCAGAACTTGCCACCTAGTGGCTGCTTTTGGAATCACAGGACCGATACTTGGAGGGTTCCAAGGATCAACAACGTTGTAGGATCATGCATGGGATAAATCATGCAATTTGCAAGAGAATAAGCCAAATTATCTTAACATTTGTAAATTCAAAGAAGCCATAAACAATTACAGGTGATGAGAAAATCACTTAAGGAGAGGAAACAAAGAAAAAAAGACCAATGGGTAGACACTAATAGAAGTATTTGTGTGTTGAGGACGGGTGGAGGGAATTGTTCAGACAAGACAGACAACAAAAGGTAGAAATTCAGAAGGCCAATGGGTCAGCTTAATGAGAGTGGAGGAGGGGTTCCTGATGTATCCTTTTGACCCCAGCTTGTCCTCCCTCACTTTGCCACTGTATTTGGGTATAAAACAGCTTCTGAAGTGGCAGCGAGGCCTGAGCCACCTGAAGAAGCTGCTCTCCATCAGGCTGCTCAGAAGGTTTGGCCCCTTTATTTCTGTGGCATGTTGGGGTCTTGGGGAAACGTCTTCCTACCTCATGCATTTAAAATTTTTTTTTAATTGTGGTAAAATACACAGAATATAAGATTTACCATCTTCACAATTTTTAATTGTACGGTTCAGTGGTATTAAATACATTTACATTATTGTGCAGCCATCATCACCTTCTGCCTTCAGAACTCTTCATCATCCCAAACTGAAGCTTTGAATTCATCAAACACTAATTCCCCATCCCTCCTACCCTCAGCCCCTGGTAACCACCAATCTACTTTCTGTCTCTATGGATTTGACTACTCGAGGTATCTCATATAACTGGAATCATACAATGTTTGTATTTTTGTGACTGGCTTATTTCACTCAGCATAATGTCCTCAAAATTCATCTGTATTGTGTATGTGACAGCATTTCCTTCCTTTTTAAGGCTAAACAATGTTCTGTTGTATTACATTCTGTATACCCATTCATCCACCAATGGGCACTTGGGTTGCTTCCACTTTTTGGCTCCTGTGAATATTGATGCTATGAACATGGATCTACAGATATCTCTTGGAGATCCTACTTTCAAATCTCTTGGGCAAATGCCTAGAAATAGAATTGTTGGATCATATGGTAATACTATTTATAGTTTTTTTGAGGAATTGTCATACTATTTTTCTCAGCTAACTCATTCCTTGTGAGAAAATGTCACCCCTACTTAAGTCAAACACAAATCCCTCCATGGAATAAGGCTTAGAGAGTTCCCAAGGTGGAATTCCATCCCAGCTAGAAAGGGAGGTCTTCTATTTTTCTAATTTCACCTTTTGCTTCTCTCCCTGAACATGAATAGAACCTATATATTGAATCCAAATTTCACCTCCTCCAAGGCTAGAGTAGACGAGCGCCTCCATTTCCTCAGTGAGACTGGAGGATGCAGAGGCCCAGATAGTGAGTTGGGAAACACTATTCTCTGTCCATGTGAAGCCTTGCATCCCTGACCATGGAGGAATTTTGATCCATATTGAGGACTGATTGGCTATGTAAGGAGTATACAAGTCAAAAGGGTAATGTAAAGACCCACAAAACCATTATCTCCTTCTACATGTATAGCCCTTGCCTTGCTGGAGAGGACATCCCCTCATTTAGCAGAAATAATAAACCCATTCCTGCCATTTCTCTATGCCACCTGCAGGGGGCAGCCTGGCACAGAAGAAAGTGCAGCTTTGGAATCAGAGTGAACTGGTTTAAATCCTTCTCTGTTACTTTCTGGTCATTTGACCTTGAATGTGTTCTTCAATTGCCTTGAGATTCATTTTATAGTCTATATATGCCCAGGGATGATCATGTTGAATTCTTAACTTTTATTATAAAGATAACATGACACAGCAGATGTATGGTATCAAGCAGAGTGTCCAGAACTTAAAGGTTCCATGGATGTTCCCTTTCTTCCTTCCTCTCCAATCCTTTCTCAATTATTGACTTTGATCCTCTTTTCTCAGAGTTTTCATCTCTCCAGGAAGGCAGATGCAGACTTTGGGGGCTGTTCTCACTAACAGTGGCTCCACTTTTGATTATTTCAAGTTGGATTTTGGGGCCCCCATATTTAGCCCAGACTCATCCCTCTCAGGCCTCTCAATTCCAAGTGTGACTGAGAGGAGGGTGGATGGGGGTTGAAACTACCCCTTATTGGAGCCAATGCCAAGACCAGGCAAGGCAAGTGTGCTGTGCTCCACTATCTCTTCTGGGTACAGATTCTTTGTGAGGAGAGGTTGGCCAGCCCTGGTGGACACAGCCAGATCAGCCCCTACCTCATCTGGCTTTTATTAGATTGTGTTACAACCTTAACGTTACTTAACTATAGAGGACTTTGGGGGGGGTGTGCATGTGTGTGTGCGAGAGAGTCTGTGTGTTAATAGCAACTTGTGATAGATGCCTTTGGCGCCCACACATTCAATAACACCCACACTCACAAAAAAAAAAAAGAAGGGGGGAGGGAGTCGTTTTTATGGGAGATAACATAACTGCTTGCAATTTGGCTATTCATTGTATCTTTGGCACTTTATGTACTGCATTAGCAGAGGCAATTTCATGCATATGGATATAATGCATTAAGTGGAGGCATTTAAATATAGTGAAACTAATTTTATGATGATTAGTTGAAGGAAAACATTGCATTCGTATCATCTATATAGAAGCCAATTTGCATGAAAATGCCCAAAGTTGCTATGCCAACATTTTCTGTGCTGCTGGTCGGGGTCGTCTCCGAGTCAAGACTTTGTATTAAAAATCGGTCTCCAGTGCCCATGTCTTTTAATTCATTGCAAGCTGTAGGCCATTTGCTCACAAAGCGCTCGCAGTAAAACAAATGAATAGCTAAAATACTCATTTGCATGATTCCCATTTGAAAACGATTCCCCTGAAATTAAAAAAGCGTGTTACTCGGTTGTGAAGATGGATGGGCCAGTGAGGCGGGCAATTAATATTTTCGGCGTTCTCTTTAAAGCCCTCCCAAGACTGAGAACAGCACATGCCAGACAAATTGGGCCCCACAACAGTTTCAGGGCCTCGGCGGCAGCAGCTTGCTTCCACTGTCTCCCCTTTATTGTCTCACTTACATTATGCAGTAATTAAAACTATTTACCATTCCTACTTATCCGCCATCTGCTACCACGGAAGGTTCCTCTTCTTTAGAAAGCCTTCCGAAAGAGCAGCAAGAAGAGGGGAAGCCTTGGTGCTAACTGGGGAAGGAGATTTCGGGGTCTTTCCCCCTCCATGCCCACCTACTCCTCCATGAAAGGGAGGACGGAAGAAGTCCTGGGGTGTACGCTGAGTTTGCGCAGGGTGGGGGTATTAGAGCACAGCTTCCTCCACCTTTGGGGGAGTTTTGGGTTAGATCTAGGGTGATCCATAGGGTAGCCTAGGCCTGGATCCTCTTACAAATAGACCATAAAGGGTCCGAGAGCTTTTTGGGCCTTACAGCTGGCCATGCAGTACCACCAAATACAGTTGTACAGGTTGTTCACTGCATAAGCATGACTAGCTCAAGGGGCTGTGAAGGCTGAAGTCCCATTTTGTGATCTGTTTGTCAATCTAAGGTCCTGTGAGCTACGTCTGCCCCAAGAGGGTGCCTTCTTCTAATTCATACAAAGCCATTTTATGGTGTAGCTGGGGCAACATCTGAAGGAAGCCATTTTGAAAGCAACCAAATTGCTGCCTTTTATCTGTGGCCAGTGATGCTTCCCATCTGGTTCCACCATGGGATGTGGACTTGCGCAGGCTCGGCATTTGCTCGCAGGGACTGAGCTAGGATGTCCAAAGAGCAGCCTCCTCTGTGAGCATTTTACCGCTCCTGGGCCCAGCCCCCAAAGCCTGCACAGTCTCACGTGAGCAGAAGCCGAATGCAGTCAGAAAGAGAAACTAACTCTCTCACCAGGGCATGGGGGATCTGGAGCCTGTGGACTTGTAGCAGATGGCAAACTCTGAGAGGACAGGGCCCACGCTGAGAGTGGGTTCAGAACCCAACCCCGTGCTGGACACACAGCTGCTTTCCCAAAGGGTTTGTTGAATTAAGTCAACAGTGACATTTTCAGCCTTGACTTCACTGCCCAGCTCTGAATCTTTCTCTGAAACCTCATTCAAGAGACACTCTCTGCTCACATCTTCCCATTGTAATGAACTTTCCCTGGTACATAGCTGAAGGATTTAGACTTGCCTACAACTGAGCCCTTAGCTTTGACTTTTCTGGCTCCATTCCTCAGGGAGGCTGGGGGCCGTGTGCAGTAGCAGTGTGCACCTGCCCACCGCCTGGCACAGCCCTTCCCTGTATTCTCATCTCCAACACCTTCGTCTCTGCCTCTCTGCCCTCCTAGAAATGGGAATGAGCTGAGCTCAGGTCCACAGGCTCAGGTCTCTTGTCTCCACCTACCTCAACGTGGGTTGAGTTGGTGCTGGGTATAACTGTCACACCCTCCATCACCAAGTCCCAGTGCTCTGGACCTCTTGGCCTTCGGCAGATCGGAGGGGATGCCTGGCTTTCATTATGAAACAGCAATGCTTTACTCAAGATGTTGTTTGGGTCCAGAAGGAGAAAAGATGAGTTTGAAACCAGAGCTTTGTGCACCAATGGCACAGACCATCTCTGGGTGTGAATCTCTGGATGTGGTCCCACATCGTCATCACTAAGGATGAGATGGCATCTGTGAGTCTCAGCAGATCCTCCACACACACACACACACCCTCCCCACAGGCCCCTGCCAGGCTCTGAGAACTCTCCTGCTGTCTGTGCTAACCAGAAACTCATTCTCACTGATAGAACAGAGAAGGAACACTCATCGACTATGTGAGTCACATAATTAACGTAGATAAATATATGTGTGGGAAAGAGCAAGACTCAGCTCAGAGGACAGTTCTGGGCTGGAGTCTCCCCTCTGCTGTTGACTGACATCTGATTCTAAGCTAGTCATTGAAACTCTCTGCTGGTCTTGGTTTTCTCATCCATTAAATGGGCTTTCATGCCTGCTTGTCTTAAACAGGTAATTGTGAGTCCAGTTAATGAATACACAGGATTTCAGTGCCCACTCTGTATCCCCTGAGCAGCTTGTCGTGTGCCCTCCTGGAGCAGATGGAAACATGTTTGTATACTGAGAGAGGAGCCCTGTAGGTTCAAGGTGAAAGTTACTCCTTACCTTGCCCCTAAGCATAGTCCAGCTCTGCAATTCAGAGGCAGGCACGTAAACAACTGGACCTGGCCTTGTTGAGAAATGGCGATATAATTAAACTCATGTCTGACATTGCAGAGTACATGCTGCGGGCTGAACCTTGCACCAAGCCCTTCTTCACATGACCTCCCTTAAACCCCCTTGTGGCATCTCTGATGGTCTTCATTCTACTGTTGGGAAAATTGGGGCTCAGAGGATCGGGGTTGAGTTCAAGAGTCCAGTGTTCTTCCTAACTCTCTGTGTGTCCTCAGGCAAGACGCCTGCCCTCTCTGAGCCTCCATTTCTTCATTTCCACCCCACATCTGCTGCAGTTCCCCAACCCACGCTGACTTTCCAATCTTCCACTGACTGCCAACCCCGCCTCTTCTGGCAAATCATTATAATTATTATTATGCAGTTTTGTTATTAAGATATGAACAAGAGAGATACATTCCCAGTTCCTGTAGATAACATTAGTAAAAGTAAACCAGGAAGCAGGGATCTGAAAGGGAACAAATGAGAACATTAAAAATCAGTCCCATGGAAACCTTCCTCTGCTCCGTAT
>CAUYQV010034074.1:0-24977 GCA_963574575.1 Galagoides demidoff | reverse complement strand
GATGGCTGCAACCAAAAAATGGCCAGGCGTTGTGGCGGGCGCCTGTGGTTCCAGCTACTTGGGAGGCGGAGGCAGGAGACTCGCTTGAGCCCAGGAGTTGGAGGTTGCTGTGAGCTGTGATGCCATGGCACTCTACCCAGGGGGACAGCTTGAGGCTCCATCTCAAAAAAAAATAAAAATAAAAATAAACAATAGCAATAGCAAAATGTTTATGATTATCTGTTTTCAATCTAACTATATTTTACATATAAACATGATGTACTTTTTAAATGGATTCAGACATACCTAATTTTCCAGGAATTCATTTGCCATATAAAACAAAGACATCTTTTACTTTGCTTTTTTTTTTTTTTCTTTTTAATTTGAGACAAGAGTCTTACTCTGAGTCTTACTCTACCCTGGTAGAGTGCGGTGGCATCATAGCTCACAGCAACCTCAAAGTCTCAGACTCAAGTGATTCTCTTCCTTCAGCCTCCAGAGTAGACTTTGCTTTTTGGACCCTTACTAGGATTTGTTTGCCATTTTCAAAGTCACATCACCGGTGGCAACACAAGTTGTATAACACGTTGTGTTAATCTACGTTCCTAGTTGCCCTACTTATGGCAACTGCATGAATAAGTATAGCATTTGACTCCTTCACTGTTATCTTCTAGTAGAGTTGGGCCCAGGTAGTTCCAGGTTGAAATACATATCACTTTATTATAATTTACCTCCCTTTTATTTCTCCTTTGCATCATTCCAGGTAAGGCATTACGCTGAGCCTATTTTTGAGAAGGTGTGTTATGTATACATCACAGTATCTATAAATTTCATCTCAGGATCATGATATTTGTTCTATAAATTTAGGGTGGGAGAGAGCTTTGGTCCTGACAGTGCCTGTTGTCCTAACTGATACAGACAAATACACGCTCAGCCCTTTGTCTGCCTTCCTTGCTTTAGTGCTGAGAGGCAGAAAGGTCTGACGATAGAGAGCTGAATGTTTGGGGTCTGTACTTCAAAACACAATAGGCACGCTTTTTACATTCATCTGTGGCATGCCTGGCTTTGGGCATAAAGACAGAAGATGCCTCATATGCAGTGTCACTTGAGAGCTAATTCTCTCTGAGAGAGTTAAGTACTAATCCATGTTCTACCACTGACAACTCTGTACACATTCGTTTATCAGAGGACACAGACCGCAACAAAACTCTGTCAATATGGGGGCGGCAGGACCAAGACATAGCTTGGGAACTCCAGGGGCGCGGAAAGGGAAGGAGTGGGAGGCAAGGAAACTGCACTGGCCATCTGGGGTAGGGAGGAGTGCCAGGGGGAGCAGCATGCACACTGCCACCGAGAGGACCTGCGGCCAGTGTCGCCAACCTCACGCTCACCTTGGTCAACCCTCTGGAGTGACTGAATTAACTACATCTCGCTCTCCTTAATTGGAGCAGATAATTGGTGAGCTGGCTTTGTGCACAGGAAATGTGTTCAGATAGATTTGGCAGAGAGGAACAGGAAGAATGGGGACCACCTGATTTCAGCTTGTGCCAAGGAGGGCAGCACAAAGCCGCAGTGTCTCCTATGGAGCCTGGCCCACGCAGGGCAGGGGGACAGGGAACCCTGTGCGAACCCACAGGCTCCTCCATGAGCTGAGCTGGAAAGATGCTGGAGCAGAGGGTGGCGGGAGTCCTGGGGCAGGCACCAAATTTAGCCTGTGTTTCTTCATCTGTAAAACCATTGGGGAACAAATGTTACAACCCCGACTGCTTTAAAATCGTGTTTTCCCATCTCATCTGGTCCACAAATGTTGCTTCAGTGCCTCCTTTGTGGATAAAACTGGGTGGGGTGGGGGAGGCTATGGCTACTCGCTGTGGAACACTTACAGGAATAAGAGGGGTGTAAAACAATCAGTTATAAACAGTAACAATCCTTGCAGGGCTGCTTAAATCTTCACTTTCTCCCCAGATAAGTCTCTGCCACTTTCACTCGAGGTTGGGAACCACAGCGGAACCTCAGGCCCTCTGTCCTCCTTTTGGACGTGCCTGGGAGAGGGACTGCTTGGAGATGGCTGTTGCTAGGACAACAGAAACCAAACACCGGCAGAGGTGTCACTGTTTCTGAGGATGTGGTGAGTGAACTGTTTGCCTGATGACCAACCCCATGACTATCAGAAGCTCTCTTCCAGCTACTTTTTGGAATCTTTATTCTTAGAAAATCCTTTGTTATGAAATGCGCTCAGGGCCAGAGAGGAAGAGAGGGTCAGTCGGCGATGCACGGCAAGCCCCAGCGTGCGTGCACATGTGTGAGGGAACACGCGCCCAGAGAACCGTGGAACAGCCTCTGTGTTTAAAGGTTTTGTCTTCACTCTCTCCTGGCTGAGAGTTGGTTTAGGAAAGCTATTGCCTGGGGATTTCCATGTGACTTGTGGGGAACCCCAGCTCACATCCACATGAAGAATGGAGACAGTGAGATTTTTTTGTAGATAAAGGGAGCCATTAGACAGTGTCTGGGTGACCCTGGGCAAAGTCTTTTTACTTTCCTGAGTATCAATATAGCAACAGAGACATTCTGAAATTTGTGTTGTCAAGAGAAAATGTAGGACAAATTACCACAGCTCATAGGACATACATTTGCAACTGTCGTCATTATTATTGTTAATATTTCACTTTTAGCTCAAGATTTAATCTTCATTATCTAGCAGTTATTCAAATGAGCATTATCTCAGTAAGTTCATTTGGCTCAGAGCTTTCCATCTAGTAATATCAGCCTTCATTACAAGTGTTTGAATACAGAAATGCATTTGTATTTTTCCTATTAATCTTGGTTATCATGCATAGTTTAGTCTGAATTACAAACATGGCATGCTCATAAAAGCTGTTAGTGGGATAAATTAGTAAAATTTATTTGGCAAATAAATAAGCTGTAAGAATCATCAAATATCACCACAGAGAAAATAAATTAGGGAGTCACATGTCATTCTCATGACTAGCTTGCCTCTGGTTTACACATCAGATATTCCACTGTTGTGAGGCTTCAATAACAGTATCAAGGCTCAGCGCCTGTAGTTCAGTGACTGGGGCGCTGGCCACATACACCAGGGCTGGCAGCTTTGAACCCAGCCTGGGTCCTGCCAAACAACAATGACAACTACAACAAAAAATGGCCAGGCGTTGTGGTGGGCACCTGTAGTCCCAGCTACTTGGGAGGCTGAGGCAAGAGAATCACTTAAGCCCAAGAGTTTGAGGTTGCTGTGAGCTGTGATGCCACGGCACTCTACCAAGTGTAACATAGTGAGACTCTGTTTAAAAAAAAAAAACAGTAGCAAGTTCTTGGTGCCCAGTAGGCATCTAATAAATGAAAGTTATTGTTGATATGTTTATGCCCTTAAAACCCAACACACCTACAAAGACGTACACCTATGTATACACACACAAACACAATTCTGGCTTTTTTTAGAGATTCCAACTCTGGTGGAGACAGATGGATACTCTCTTTATTTAGAATCTGAGCATCTATTCTTTGCTTTTTGGAGCATGGGTCATTGAATACAGTAAATATTCCCAAGAGCCTCCTGGAGCCCAGCCCTGGCTAGGTCAGCCCCTGAACTCACACTTCCAGACTAGCTGGGAAAAAAAAAAAACCTCTAAGTATGAAAAACAATCTAAGACTGCACCTGAGTAATAACCATCTTCTGGGTGCAGATGGGGTTCAGACTTCATGACCCATCTGGAATAGTCTATGGTCTATGGTTGCAGGTGCTATGCCAAGAGGCTTTGTGGAAGAGAGTGTCCTTCTGGCCTTAGGAGACTAGAAAAGGCATTTATGGAAAGGGAAGCAATTTGAAGGACTGAAAAAGCTTCCTTGAGGATAAAATCGATGAGGAGTTTTATGGTGCCATAACAAATGATGTCTTGGGTTTGCTCTCCGTGACTTTGGACATGCAAATTTGGATTTTGTGTATCTTGTGGTGTTGTGCCACCCACCAAATACCAACACTGTCCTTTCTCCCCCCCCATCACACACACCTTAACTAAGGTGTTACTTCAATTAGAAGATTTGCATGTCATGGGTAGCAGCAAATGAGTGAGTCAGGTTTCTGGTTTGCTGTGCTGCCTATTCCCATTTCTGACTCTGGCCTAGTCCTATACTTCTGGCCTTTTCCTCCTAGAAATGAGAGCATGGTTAAAGTAAGGGCTTTGTGTTTTTGTCATCTACGTGGTAGAGCGACTCATGGCCATGAAACACATATATTGCCTCCCCAAGGAGTGATCAGTAAAGGATCTTCACACAGCCAGCCCTAGTGTAGGAGGGAGACACTGCCAGCTCCCCTGCAGGGGCACTTGCGTGTACCCATAGTTCTGTACAGTACACTTATTTGTCCTCTAGGAAAGACATTTTAGCTCAGGAGATGAGTGAGAGGATGGGAGGAGGTTTGTAAGGATAAGACTTACAACACTTAGTTGATGTGTTAATTTATGGAACTAACTTGTGTAGCGTGTCCGCTGCGTTCCCTCTTCTACATGCCAGGATGGCCCCGGAGCTGGTACCATGACCTTCAGGCTCTCTCACCCCTCCTCTGCTGTCTAGCCTCACCACCACTGTCCAGAGGAGAGACACATGCTCTATCTCTTGGAGCAATGCTGCAGCTTCCTGGTCTCACTGCCTCTGGTTTCTCTTGATGTTAGGAGCCTGTCCACGTACTTCCCTACAGAACCCCTAGCGGTTCCCCACTGGCTGTGGCTGGAGTCCTGGCTCCTCCCTGTGGTACACCTGGGCAGTGCCCTCCTCTCTGGCCCTGTCTGCTGCCTCTGCTCACACGGCTGGTTCACCAGCCACACCCCTCATATCTTTTCCCCCAGTAGAACGTGTGCTTACATGCATGGCTTTTCTTGTGCTGTTTTCCTATGCCTGTAATGCCTTTTCTCTCAATCCCCCTAGAACATCCAGTAAGCTGTGGAACTCCCCTAAATTGTTCTCTTTCCCTCACATCCCACATTCAGTCTACCCAACAGTCCAGGTGGGTTTCCATATACCTCCTTCAGGATACACCTAGAGTCTGCTTACAACTCACTGCCTCCACTCCGCTCATCTCTGAGCACGTCCTCTCTCACCCGGATCCCTTGAGAGCTCCCTGAACAGCCTCTGCTTCTGCTCCTGCTTCCCCTGACCCCCATGTTCTGCTCTCAACACAGCAGCCAGAGTCACAGAGTGACCTTCTTGAAACATAAGTCAGATCATGCCTATCTCTGCTCAAATCCCTGCAAAGTGGTGGTGGGCAGGGGAGGCTCCTGTGGGCCGGTCAGTGAGAGCCAATCCTACCTATCCCTGCCCTCTCTGTTCACTATCATCACACTCACAGCTGGAAACGGACCATGGTGGGAGTATTTACACTATAGGAACTGGCAAATACTATGAACCAGGGAGTTATTTGTTTTATTTTGTTCTTTGAGACCCACATACCACAGCTGCAGGGATGACCCTAATAACTGCCCATAAGGTCCTCTGCAATCTAACCTCTTCTCTACGTCTCTCCCTCTGCTCCAGCACACCCACCTCCGTGCTATTCCTTAAATGCCAGCAAACTCTCACTTCAGGGACTTTTGCCCTGGCTGCTCTGTGCCTGACTCCCCCAGATAACCACACTCTGGGGTCTGCTTATTCCTTCTCTTCCTATAAGTTCTTGCTTAAATGTCACCTTCTAGACAAAGTTTACCTCACTATGAACTCTAACCCCTTCCCAGCTCTCCTGATCCCTTACATACACTGTCTTGTTTTCCCCACAGCATTTTTTTTTTTTTGAGACAGAGCCTTAAGCTATCTCCCTGGGTAGAGTACTGTAGCATCGCAGCTCACAGCAACCTCCAACTCCTGGACTCAAGCGTTCATTGAGCAGCCTCCCAAGTAGCTGGGACCACAGGTGCCTGCCACAATGCCTGGTTATTTATTTATTTATTTTTTGGTTACAGCTGTTATTATTGTTTTGGCAGGCCTGGGCTGGATTTGAACCCACCACCTTAGTTGTATGTGGCTAGTGCCTTAGCCACTTGAGCCACAGGTGCCAAGTCTTTTTTTTTTTCTCTGAGCAGCGTCTAACTCTATTGACCTGGATAAAGTACCATGGCATCAACCATAGTTCACAGCAACCTCAAAGTCTTGGGGTTAAGTAATCCTCTTGTCTCAGCCTCCTGAGTAGCTGGGACTACAGGCACCTGCCACAGTGCTTGGCTATTTTTAGACACAGAGTCTCACTGTTGTTCAGGCTGGTCTGGAATTCCTGAGCTCAGGGATCCACCTGCCTGGGCCTCCCAGAGTGCTGGGATTACCAGGATGAACCACCTTGCCCAGACCCCCACAGCATTCTAAACTACTATAGAATGTACTTCTTTATTATGTTTATGATTTATGCTGTGCCCTGCCCCCCTCCAGGAAGATAGAGATTTGGGCCTTCTTTCTTTCCTGATGTGTCCCAGTGCCTATACCAGTGCCTGGCATACATGCAACCTGCTGGCATCTGTTAAATGAACACATGAATGTATAAATGAATAGTTGACAGAATTTAATTCTAACCCTTTTCTCCTCTGGAGGTCCCTTCTGGTGACAGTTCTGCTGGGAAGGCCTAAAGCAGGGAGAGGTCAGGAGATGTCACAGAGGGAGCGTGTGGCTGAGTGTGTCTGGGGGAGGAGTCCCCAGAGAGCTAGTTATTATTTATTTCTATTTTGCTCCTCGCACCTTCTCTCTCCAGCCCTTACTCCTGCCCTTCATAAGCTCTGACCTCCCTTGATCCCAGGCTAGGGTCAGCTATACACACAGGGAAGGGAGCCAGCTGCCTCTGCGTGTGATGTGAGGTCGTTGGGAAGTTTCTTTGTTCTCAGATACTTTCTTCAGCTAGAGGCCACTTTCCCTGGGGTCTTTTCACAAAGGCCTCAGAGGCCTGGTTCACCACTTGGGACTGTAAGGAGTATGAAGTGTTTTCCATTTTTAAAAAAAGTTTCCTGGAAAGATAGTAGTTTCTATGTAGCTTGGAGTATAGTGAGAGAGTCAGAAGATGGGGTTATGTTTGTGGCAAAAGCTTTGGAGGAAAAGCTCAGGATGCAGGAGGATTGCTGACAGGAAGCCTCTGGCCGGCAGTGTGTATGTGGGGTGGGGCTGGGAGAGGAGAGGGCCAGGCTGAGCGGCCAGCATTTTGGTGGGCACAAGGCAGTCCTGGACTCAGTGTGGTCCCAGTGCTTGCTGGATGGCAGGGAGAACTATCAGGGTGACACTGAGGAGGCAGGGGCTGTCTGTGGGGGCCTTGCAGGCCACCAAGGAGCCATCAGAAGTTTCCCCCTCCCCGGGGTTCTCTTGAGCAAGAAAGAGAGGTCCCTCCCTAACTTGTCCACTTCCTCAAGCCATGAGTTGACCTGTGGCCTTGCTCTGGAGCAGCCCATGGCCTCAAATCCAGCAGACAGTGTGCGGCCAGAAGGAGCCAGAACCCCGGGATGTGCTGCAGAACCAGCTCCCGGGCCTTCAGAGCACATGGCAGTTCAGAAGGGTCCCCCACATCCACGGAGTCTTCCCCACCATAGAGGCCCAGGCCCCCAGTGAAGTCCCAGCTCTGCCCACCAAGCCTACTCAGGGCAGAGAAGGGGCTGCGCCCTCCGGAGAGGGGTGACTCGCCTCCTCTCCCAGCCATGAGGTGAGAAGGGTCCACACCCTCACTCTCAGCCTCCAGGGAGCACAGGATGTCCCAACACATCCGGCACAAGGACTGCGTCATTTTCCAGTTACTAATTTGCCCTACCTGTTCTGTTCAAACAGGCTAATTGTTTCCTGAAAAAGACTCAGGTATAGTGGGATGAGGTCACCAGAGACGTGCCTAAACAATTACAAACACTGGTCGTGGGCGCTTCAAAAGATTAGTAGCAGTTACTCAGACTGTGGATCTGATTTTCATCTTTCCCAAGCAGAGGAGGCGCAAATTCAGTGAGGGCCCGCCCCCTGGTGGTCTTTGGGGGCTGCAGCAGGCAGAAAGACCCATTGCGGGGAGCGACGCCCCTGGGTAGGAGAGAATTGAACAGAGGTGGTCGGTCCCCAACACTAGCGGTGCACGTTCATGGTTAATTTTCAGTACCTGTTTGTTGATCGTAATACAGGGTGAAAGTGATTAGTATAATCTATTAGCATTTAAAGTCTAGAATGTGTCAATTTTAATAAAAATTAAACGATCAGCCAATGTAGAAAAAAGAAAAAGCAGTGAAAGCTGATCTCTGGTCTGAAAAAAAAGAAGTTGGAGAGCTTCCATGGACATTCTGCTTTGACATTGGGAGATTTGTATTCTCTCCTTGTTCACATAAGGCCTTTAATTTTTCATCATGAAAATTTTCAAATACACACAGAACAGTGAAATAAACAGCCCCCATACACCTGCCACCTGGGTTCTGGAATACCAAATTTTTGTCACACTCACTTCATATATGCCTTTTCATTTCTTTACTTGCTCTTTTCCTCCCTTAGGTGTTGTAACTCAGACATCATGTCACGTTAGACTTTTAGAAATGCCATAGTACGTTTTCTAAAAACTGTAAGCATTTTCTTATATAGCCAGATCTATATCTATTTATCACATCTAAAATTTCATACTTCCTTGAAGTCATCTAAATGACCATACAAATAGTCTATATTTAGGTTTTTATTTTTCTTTTTTTGAGACAGAGTCTCACTGTGTTGCCCTTGATAGAGTACCATGGCGTCATAGCTCACAATAACCTCAGACTCTTGGGCTCAAGCAATTCTCTTGCCTCAGCCTCCTGAATAGCTAGGACTACAGGGACCCACCACAACTCCTGCCTGGTGATTTTTAGAGATGGGGGTCTCGCTCTTGCTCAGGCTGATCTCAAACCTGTGAGCTCAGGCAATCCACCCACCTTGGCCTCCCAAAGTGCTAGGATTACAGGTGTGATCCTTTACAATTAGGCCTTTACAATTAGGTTTTTTTGAAAACTTGTTTTCAGTTGTGTGTGGATCCCAGAAGTCTACACATGTTTCATGTCTCTTGGGTCTCTCTCGCTCTTTTTCCCCTCACTCTTCATCTCTCCTTCCAACTGATTTATCCTCACTTACCATGAAATGCGGGATATGAAGCATACAGTTCAGGGAGTTTTGACAGATCCATACACCCTGGTAACCCACACTCTTACCTAGATAGTGAACACTTCTGTCATCTCAGAAAGGTACCACTGTGTCTTGGCAGTCAACTCCTTCCTCTGATTTCTTTCACCTTTTTTTTTTTTTTTTTTTGAGACAGAGCCTCAGGCTGTCGCCCTGGGTAGGGTGCTGTGGCATCACAGCTCACAGCAACCTCCAACTCCTGGGCTCAAGCGAGTCTCCTGCCTCTGTCTCCCAAGTACCTGGGACCACAGGCACCCGCCATAACTCCTGGCTATTTTTTTTTGGTTGCAGCCATCATTGTTGATTGGCGGGCCCAGGCTGGATTCAAACCCACCACCTTAGGTGTATGTGGCTGGCGCCTTAGCCACTTGAGCCACAGGCACCAAGCCAATTTCTTTCACCTTGTACAAGTTTTTCCTATTCTAGAATTACATAAAATGAAAACTTACAGTATAAACTTTTGTGTATAGCTTTTGGTGCTCAGTATGGTGTTCACTTGAGATCCCTAAATATTCTCTCTTGTCTTGTTTTAAGAAGCAGGTACCTAATATAGAAGAAGATTGATATATCAATGGACTTGGATCAATGGCCTAAATACTAATAATTGCAATGATAATTGCTAACATTTAGGAAACATTTCTTACTGATTTAAATTAACTAATTAAATTGAAATAATTTTCATGATCGTTATAGAGAGAATAAAAATGCTAGTCATTATGCAATCTAAAGGGCCTTAGTCAAATTAGATTTAACTTTTCCCCTTGAGAAAATAATGAGTTCATTCCTGCATTCAGTTGAAATTTATTGAGTGATCATTTCATTGGGAAAACAAAGATGAATTAGATCTAGACTCTGTGAGGTCTTAAGGGTCCTGGGAGCTGAATTTCATTTTGGTGGTTCCTGGGACTTGCTCTACATGGAGCAAGTGGTCTTTATTGTGATATATACAAAGAACACCCTGAAGTTATTGGCAACACCTCAAGTTTAGACATCGCCTCTCCCATATGCAGATGGCAAACATATAACCAACTCTGGGATGGGGCAGGATGAAGGCCTGATTTGTAGCATTTCCCTATTTCCATGGTGCAGACACTCCCATCACAGTCCATTTCAAGCTACCAACATAACACCACTGAATGCCGAGTTGTAAAGAGAAGTGTAGCATGCCAGTATATGGTACTTTCACCATATGAATACAATTGATGTAAATAACTTGATGAGCATAGATGATGGTTAAAATTATTGCACATGTAGTACATACAGTCAAATAAGGAATTCATGAGTTTTTTGTTTTTCATTTTTGGTGTTCCAGTTGTCATTGTTGTTTAGCTGGCCCAAGCCCGGTTCAAACCCACCAGCCTGTGTGTATGGCCGATGCCCTACCCACTGTGCTATGGGCACCACCAAAAATAATTCTTTTTTTTTTTTTTTCTGAGACAAGGTCTCAAGCTGTTGCCCTGGGTAGAGTGCCATGGTGTCATAGCTCATAGCAACCTCCAACTCTTAGGCTGAAGTCATCTTCTTGCCTCAGTTTTTCTATTTTTTAGTAGAGAAGAATTGCTGAGGTTTTTTCTCTTCTCTTTTCTTTTTGAGGCAGAGTCTCACTTTGTTACCTTCAGTGGAGTGCTGTGACATCATAGCTCATAGCAACCTCTAACTCTTGGGCTCAAGTGATTCTCTTGCCTCAGCCTCCCAATAGATGGGACTACAGGTGCCTGCCGCAACACTTGGCTATTTTTAGAGACAAGGTCTTGCTCTTGCACAAGCTGGTCTCGAGAACCTGTGAACTCAGGCAATCCACCTACCTCGGCCTCCCAGAGTGCTAGGATTACAGGTGTGAGCCACTATGCCCGGCCCTAGAATTGATGAGTTTTGAATATTTATTCTCTTCGTAATATAATTTATTTAATTGTAAATTTATGTAGTTTAAATTTAATGATGGCTGTGTGTAGCACATGGCTTGCACAATTCCTGAAAATTTGTCAGCCCTCGTGAGCCAAAGTGAGCCTGCCCCAGCAGGCCACTGTTCACACCCATTGCAATGCTACAGAGTAGCACTATAACAGGAAGCTTGTAGTAGGGGACTTAGAACAATGTGTCTGAGGCTTGGTGGTTAATGACCTTAGCCCACGGTAGCAAAGAGGATTTTGGCACAATATATTATAGTTTATTTCCTTATCTTACCTGGAGGTTATTTAGTTTTCTTTTACTGGTATAACAAATTACCCCAATCTTATTGGTTTAAAACAACACAAATTTATTATCTTATAGTCTAGAGGTCAGAAGTCAGAAAGAGTTCTCATTGGGCTAAAATGAATGTGTCAGCAGGGTTAACTGTGTTCCCTCTGGAGGCTGCAGAGCGGATTCCTTTTCATTACCTTTATCAGCTTCTCCACCCATACTCCTTGGCTTGTGGCCTCCTTCATCCATCTGCAAAGTTAGCAATCTCAGGCCAAGTCCTTTTCACACTGTCCTCTCTTCAGTTTTCTCTCTAGAGAGCTGTTAGCACCCTTAATTCTATGTGCAAGCTTAATTCCCCTTTGCCTTGTAACGTAACATATTTATAGATCTCAGGGACTAGAACGTGGCTATCTGTGGAGGCCATTATTCATCCCAACACGAGGGACAGGTATCTGCAGCTGGCTCTGCGCAGAATGTCCTAGGGAAGGTGCTTAGAGCCCTAGGAGATAAGGATCCCATGAAAGCTGCTGATTTGCCTCTGGTAATCAATAGATTAAAGTAAGATTTATGAAGGAAATAAGCAATAAAGCATAGAGAGAGATGGGGGAAGAAGGTATTTTAGTAGATGGTCGGAGTGGGTCTCTCTGAGATGGTGATATGTGGGCTAAGATCTGAGGGTTAGAAGAGGGTAGTCATGCCAAGGTCTGGGAAAGACAGGCCAAGCATGATGAGCAATGGCACCATGGAGGAGCTGGTCGGAGTTGGGGTTTAACTCTCTTAGATCATGCCAGTTAAATAAAAATAGCACGTTCACCATGCAAACTCAACTTCAACTCTCTTGCCTTGTTTCCTCTTCCAACAGATCTATCCTCCTAACTCCTTCCTACCTAGAAGTTGTGAGATGCCATTAGGGAAAAATAAGTGCTTTGCTTTTTGTCACCCTCTTGAAACCCCACCATTCTGTGAAGCTCAGCCTAGCATACTGGAGGACAAGTGGCCACAAAGGGAATAACTGAAGAGCCCAGCCAACATCCACACCAACGGCCCACATGTAAATGAGGCATTCAGACCTTCTAGCCACAGCTGTGCCAACAGGATGTCTGTGGCTGTATGAGCAATCTTAGGTGAGACAGATAGAAAAACCTAAAGACTCATGAGAAATCCTGCAGTATTGCTGTTTGAAGTCCCCATGTGCTGAGGGGGTTTGTTACACAGCAATAGGTAACTGTCACACGACGTGGGGAGGCTGTAGGAACCACACACGTAAAGGTTTATCAGCCCCGGTTAGGAATGTGAATTGTATTCTAAGTACCCTGGGAAAGACATACTGCATACCACTCTTCCTTGAAATTCAGGGCTGTGTAAATACATATACTATGTATGTGGCAAGTCAGATTTTTTTTTTCTGTACCATTGTCTTTCCTTCCCTTGGTGGAGAGGGTGGTCCTTGACGAGTGAAAGTAAAGAAACAGAGACTGGGTGGCTTTACAAGCACAGAAGTTAATCTCTGAGATGCAGTCAACATTAGCAAAAAATTAAAAATCAATTAAAAATTAATTACCTCATAAATGCTTTGCTCTGAAAGGCAAAAGAGTCTGCAGGGTTCATGGAAAAGGACCACTGCTGGGCTTCTAGAACAGAACAAGAGCCTTGGGAAGGGGAAGACAGGAAGCTTGAGGAGAGAGGCAATGGAGGAAGGAAGTGAGAGGAAGAGAGACGGGGGAGAACAGGGTCTTGCCGTTTAGTTGAGGGCACATGACTAAACAGGGTATCACGGGCACTTGTCAGAGTAAGGAAATAAGTGCCCCTAATGGTCTAGATTTTTAAAATGCTGAAGGACATCAGAGAAAGGATGACTGGGAGAAAGAGACAGAGGTAATGTTCGAGAAGGATCTATGGAGGTGAGAAGTGGGGAAGGCATTTAAAGCAAGGAGGAGGTGTGCACAAAGAAAATCAGACCTTACTATAGGAAAGCAAGGTGGGGCCAAGAATTCAGCCTTTTCCTGTAGAAATAGGAAGCCATTTTTAATCTATGGAGCTAGCAATCTATGGCAAAGAAGGAGAGTCAGGGAGAACAGTTAGGCCATTTTTCAGTCAACTGGTAGCCTCAGGTGAGGCCTTGGGATTGGTACTGTTGTCCACCAGGATGGCTAAATAGTAGAAAGGAGAGCTTCACTGCAGATATCAATTTGCAAGCCAGGAAGAGAAGGTCTCCAGGGCAGACCAAAAGTGCTCTCTCTTTGAAGAGGGGAGGGACAGGTTGGGTTTAATGACTCCCGGGGCTGGTATCATATGTATTGAGCAGGCCTGGGGGAAAACCCACACATATTTATGAAGGCAGCCAACACATGCACCATGGATACATACATGTAGCTTACATCCCATGTTCACTCTGGATGGGGTTTAGCATTAAAATGAGGTGGAATTTAGCTCTTTACGTCAAAAGATGATCTATAGGACAAAGAGGGTTTGTGGGCAGCCTCTATAAGCTGGTTGAACCTGGCTTAGGGTTTGCAATTGGTTATCAGAAAGAATGTCCTCTGTCCCATCCAAGTTGTAGTGGTCTGGTTGTAAATCAGAGTTGACAGCTCCCATTGTTAGAGAGCCTAGCTCGAGGAATTTAGAAATTGGACATGCAAAGTGGGCTCTGAACCCTCAACCCACAGGTAACTTTGTTTCGTAAATCTTAGGGGCCTTGTAGTCCATATTAGTTAAAATAGAAGTGTCTATTTTGGTCTGTCAGATAACAGTACTATTTCTAGGCTCAGTGCCTATAGCTTAGCAGCACCGGCCACATACACTGGGGCTCAAGGGTTTGAATGTGTCCCAGGCCTGCCAAACAACAATGACAACAACAACAATAACAACAACAACAACATAGCCGGGCATTGTGGAGGGCGCCTGTAGTCCCAGCTACTTGGGAGGCTAAGGCAAGAGACTCACTTAAGCCCAAGAGTTTGAGGTTGCTGTGAGCTGTGACACGATGGCATTCTACCAAGGGTGATGTAGTGAGACTCTGTCTCAAAAAAAAGTATTCTTTGTAGAGCTGTGGAGTAAGGCATTACTAGCCTGATGCCCAAAAGAGCTACTTAGAATTCGGAGATGTGTGCCCTTACTCTAACTCTTTATGTGATATTGGCAAGGAAAAAAATAAAGGCATTTGTAGTAGAGAAAGATCAACCCCGGGCAATCTTATTGGTGAGGACACCAATAAGGACACGAAAGTATGTTCAACCCTACTAATCATCATCCCACCTGCTCTCTGACACTCTACTCTCAGATTATGGTATCTGCTCCACATGGGTATACAGGTGCAGACGTAGACCAAGAAGTGCTTTAGCACCTCAGCCCTAATCTAGGCCTCATTCCCTCTGACTTCTTAAGCTAAAGAGTAAAGGGTTTTCCACAGGGTGGTACTTAACCTAACTTACAGAAAACACACTGCCAGGCCTGGTGGCTCATGCCCATAAGCCTAGCACTCTGGGAGGCTGAGGTGTGTGGATAGCTTGAGCTCATGAGTTCAAGACCAGCCTGAGCAAAAGTGAGATCCCATCTCTACTAAAATCAGAAAAACTGAGGCAAGAGGATCGCTTGTGCCCAAAAGTTGGAGGTTGGTATGAGCCATGACGCCACAGCATTCTACCCAGGGGGACAGCTTGAGACTCTATCTTAAAAAGAAAAGAAAAGAAAAAAGCAAGAAAGAAAAGAAAACAATCTGCAGTAGAGGCAGAGGTTCAAGGGTCTACTTTTGGTCCTTCTGTGTCTGCTGTGGGGTAGATCAGGACACCATGCTTTTTCGGTTGGTTTTCTGTCTTGTTATAACAGAGATTGGGAAAGCACTGGGACCCAGTGAAAGGAAGGAGTTGCACAACTTCAAAGTGCAGAATTCCTATTTTTAGTAGCACTCCTCAAAGTTGCAAATCATCAGATTTTGTTCAGATTTTTGCTTCACCGAGCTCTTATTACTAAACGTGAACTTTGGAGCTAGAGGCTCAACAGAAAATTGGATGAAGGAAATTTCTTTTCTCCCCTGTCCACCCTCTCCCCATTTTCTTTTCATCTCATGATAGGGTGATATGCATTATCTCATGGATTAAAAATAAAAATAATGACAAGGATAGTGTGTTGTAATAAAAGGCCCACCACTTGCTTTTCTCAATTCTTCCTGTATATCCACCCATATAAACACTCTTCATTGTTCATTATCCCAGAAATCAAGGATGGTGACCAGCCACTGGGACTATGAAACCAGGCCAGTGAAAATTTTTGCTTAGTTATCCTGGGGAGGTGCTAATGTGGCTTAGCTGGTTTTCCAGTGTCACTGTAGTAGCTGCAGCATAAGCAAGTTACTATGAAGTAGAATGTATGATTCAAAGGGCATGGAGAGAGCTGTGAACAGCTCAAAGAAGCCCTTGAATTTCAGATGTGTGCAAACATGGGACACATGTCCATCAGCCAAGACAGTAAACATGTGACTTTACTGATGGCATAACTGTTCATTGTCAGTATGGCCAAGAAAAGGTTGACATTGTTCTCCCTGTAAACACAGTTGATTCTCATTACTTACAATCACTTGGTTCTAATAATATAAATAGTAGCAAACCCTAAATTAGCAAATAGAAATATACGTGTACAGGGGTAGGTTCCTGTGAGCGTCTGGTCACAACGTTTTTATCGACTGATTGATGGTATATAGCTTAATGCGCATTTCTTTTCTTTTCTTTCTTTTTTTTTTTTTTTTTGAGACAGAGTCTCAAGCAGTCACCCTGGGTAGAGAGCTGTGGTGTCACAGCTCACAGCAACCTCAAACTCTTGGGCTTACATGATTCTCTTGCCTCAGCCTCCCAAGTAGCTGAGTACAGGCACCCGCCACAATCCCCAGCTATTTTTTGTTGCAGTTGCCATTGTTGTTTGGTGGGCTGGGACTGGATTCGAACCTGCCAGCTCCGGTGTATGTGGCTGGTGCCCTAGCCGTTTGAGCTACAAACGTCCAGCCAATGTATATTTCTTTTTAAAGACATCTTATTTAACGTTTATTGTTAACTCATTAACATTGAACTGATGGTCAACGGCACCGTACTCAATATCTGAACAAAGCTTATCATACAGCTTTATTTTCTCCAGAAGGCATATCTAGGAGCCCTAGATAACGCTTCACCACTATACCTGTGGACCATTTTAAACAGTAAAATGACCAACAAAAATGCAAACAATGGCATTAAATAGACCAGCCAAAAGGTCAGGTGTTTACAGTATGAGAACTGAAACAAAATGGCAAGCTTCACCTTCTTTGACCTAACTGAGAAATGTGGACTCTGGGTGACTCAAACCTTTCACTGTTCTGTGCATATCTATAGATGACCACAAAGGTGCTGTGAGTATTGGTTTGGGGGTTGAAAATAAATTGTGAGTTGGCGGATTCACAGATACGGAGTTCATGAATACTGGGGATTGACTATAAACACTGCACACCAGACCTGCTGTAAGTCAGTAAAATCCAGTTTTTGCCTCCATTAGTTTTTAGAGATGTGAGAGGTTAAATGTGCAATGTATTCACATATGAGTCACTCACTATTAGATTTGGTAAGTGATTTAGGGAATGGCATTGCATTTAAAATAGTTCTCATATCAGGAGATGCTCTTCAATTTTAACAAAGACTTGAGACACTCAAAATCCATGGGTTCCGAAAGTTCACGCAGTATGTCACTTTAGTCTCAGCCATTCTAAATAACCCAATAGGTATGTAACCCATTACAGTTCTCCACCTACCCACCCCCGGCCCACACAGCTCAAAAGTACCCAATCTGTGTGTCTAACATTCTCCACGTAAAGATGAGGTCGCTTTTCAGGCAGGAAGTGGATGGTTCCAGTCTTAGTCCCCTTTTTTGCCCCAGGGTCCAACTTTACCTTGGGAGCTTTCCTGTATGGTAAGCTCTGTTCTCTGTCATTATCCCTCCATGATGCATAATGAAGCCACCAAGTCCTGTTCTATGGCAGAGCTATTGTTTAGTGTGGTGTAAGAACAACACAAACAAAGTTTTCTTCTTGCTCATGCTGTGTGACCACAATGGATTTATACTATGCTTAGGTGTGCAGAGAAAACAGAGCCTTTCTGTTCCCTATGACGATCTAGTCTTGCTGTAAAGTCACCATTCCACTGGAAGGGAAAAGCCCAACTCATCAATGAATGATATCCTGGTCTCTTTCGTGAAAAGAGTTTTCTTTTGGTTTACAACAATCCTTCTTTTCACATAAGGCTCATTCGTTCTGAGTTTTGTCCCCTCCCTCTCACCTCCTGAGATAGCTTCTAGGTGTTTGCCCTCAAAGGGTAGAGTCGCAGACCTTGAGTCCACAAGCAGGTCCTAATGCTGCTTTCCGGCTCTCACTAGCCCTTTGCTTATCCTGCTGGCATCTTCCACAGAAGTCATTTGGGGAATGATTGATCTAGTCTCCTTTGGCTTGGTCATTGCCAGCCCTATGGATTTTCCTCACTGACCTGCTTGTCCTGTGTAACTAAGATCTCATTCCAGAGCTGACTGGATGGGACACCTGACCCAAGAGGAGCCCATCAGAAAAATCCTTGGGATTTTTTTCAAACTAAAACTAAGTAAACAACCTGTTCCTCTCTGGAGGCAAAGGAGGTGAAACTATGGGGAGGCATAGGATCTGCAACTATGCTTGTTACCCCACGTAAGTAGTACAGATCTACAGAACGATGCAGAGACAGTGCGGTAGCTGCAGAAACACTCAGCTCTCTGCTCCAAGTGGTGCCTGAGGTCCTGCACAACTTCCTGTTGTTCTGTGAGATGTGCACATATCCTTCCACCAAATTTCCTCTTTGAATCAAAGATAACTGGAATTTAGTTTCTGACACCTGCAACTGAAAAAAACAAAAACCAAACAGTATGTTTTCAAATGTTTTAATGATCATCCCAGCACTTGCATATTTATGATAATTCCAAGCAAGTTTCATTTTCACCATTCCCCATAAGTATACTGGGTTTATAGATGAGAACTATTGTTGGCAAACATGAGGCAATCAAGATTTAGAAAAAAGTTTGTTATTGTGAAATGTAACACTAATACAAAAAAAACTACACAAAACAAAAATATATGTCACAAAGAATCATCCTGCAGTCAACACCTGTGTCACCATCACACAGGCAATAAATAGAACATTTCTAAGGCCATCTCACGCCCCCTCCTGGTAGTTACCATTTTCTCCCTCCCCTAATGTAATCACACTCTAAACTTTCATGGTTATCACTTCCCTTATTATCCAAGCATGCATCTTTGAATCTTTGGGTTCTGCCATTTTTTGATCACTAAATAAATGAAGATGTACTACATACACACACAGGGGGCATTACAAAGGTTTTGTGATACATAAAAACCAAAAAACATAAAATCCCTGTGGATGGAAACAAATGAAACCCTAGCAGCACCACCAATAAACTAAGCAAGTTGAGACTTGCGTTGGTGAATCACAAAGGATGCTGTTGACTTGTTTCTTGGAAGTGGAATAATGGACCATTATACCAGTGTGTGTCAAAACTTTCATAGTGACCTACGTGTGTGTGTATTTAGATCTAGCTTATTTTGCTCTGAAATTTTTCTTTTTTAGATTTATCAAAAAAAAAAAACGCTACTGTACCTGTAGTTGTCTTTTTCATTGCTGTTTAGTATTTCACAGTATGAATGTACACTCATCTACCTATCCATTTTGTTGGCAGACATTTGGAATTTTTTGGCTATTGTGGATAATGCTGCTATGAATATTCCTGGCAAATACATGCATACATTTTTCTTTTTTTTGAGACAGAGTCTCACTATGTTGCCTTTAGTAGAGTGACGTAGCGTCACAGCTCACAGCTGCCGCATACTCTTGGACTTCAGTGATTTTCTTGCCTCAGCCTCCCAAAGAGCTGGGACTAAAGGTGCCCACCACAACATCTGACTTTTTTTTTTGGTTGGAGTTGTCATTGTCGTTTAGCAGGCCTGGGCTGGGTTCAAACCCACCACCCACCAGCCCTGGTATATGTGGCTGGCACCCTACTCACTGAGCTATAGGTGCCAAGCCATGCATACATTTTTACTAGATATATAGGAGTAGAATTCCTAGATCATGAGTATTTATCAAGTGCATAGATAACACCAAATTCTTTTTGTAAATGACTTCATTTACATTCCCACCAGCATTTTATGTGTGTTTCTCTTGTTCCATGTCCTAACACTCATCAGTCTTTTTAATTTTAGCCACTTGTGTGGGTATGCAGTGGCATCTCACTGTGGTTTTAATTTCACTTCCTCCTGATTACAAATGGAACTGAACATACTTTTGCATGTTTGTTGGTCTCTTTCTGTTTTCCATTGTTAAGCGCCTCTTGAAATCTCTTGACTCTTTTTTATTTGGTTGCCTTTTTTCTTATTAATTTTTAAGAGGTTTGTATACCTCTTAAAGGTATTTAAAAGGTACCAATTTTTATAAATACCTTTATATAGGTATTTGGACAAGGGACCTCTCTCTGTTGAATATACTGGGTCCTGCAGAAATAATACCCTTTTGTGCTTGAGTGTGATACTTTTATATTGCAGAATTACATGCACAAATAATGTCCTTTTATGAACTGTTAATCTATACCAACCTTTTATTATAAAATCACAAGCATGTAATTCTGTAACATAACAATACCACACTCAAGCACAAAAGAATGTTACTTTTGCTGGATCCTGTAGATGTTGCAAATATCTTCATCCATTCTGTGGCTTGCTTTTCACTAACTTAGTAATGTTTTTTTGAGAAAGAGATTCTTAATTTTAATGTATTATTAACTGGGATTTTTGTAACAATTCATCTGACAAAACTGGATTAGACAGTGCAAAATACCTTTCTAAATTCAGTAAAATAAACTTACATAGGCTCTTTGTCTGAAGTTACACATTCATTCTTTGGAGTGTTACTTCTGGAATGGTGATTATTTTTTAATAATTGAAAATTCCAATATTTTACAAACCATGGAAATATACTTACCATATTTATTTCTGCCACTTGGTGGTGCCATAGAAAACTATTTAATAGTTAATGATTTAATAATAATAATTAAATAGCTATTTAATAATTGTTATTTCACCATCTTAAAAATTATTGTTCAGAAAGTTTTCTGAACAGTAGGATTTGGCTATCAGCAAATTGAAAAATATAAGCTTGGCACCTGCAGTACAGTGATTATGGCACCAGCTACATATACTGAGGCTGGTGGGTTCAAACCCAGCCTGGGTCAGCTAAACAACAATGACAACTGCAACAAAAAATAGCTGGGCATTGTGGCGGGCACCTGTAGTCCCAGTTACTTGAGAGGCTGAGGCAAAAGAATTGCTTAAACCCAAGAGTCTGAGGTTTCTGTGAGATGCAACTCCACCACTCTCTACGAAGGGCGACATAGTGAGACTGTCTCAAAAAAAAAAAAAAAAAGAGAGGAAAAAATATAAATAACATTTTTAAAAGCATGTAATCTTCTTACACACTACAACGGCTGAAAATGAACACACTCAGCCCTTCACCATACAATTCCTGAGTTGCTACGGTAATAACCAAATAAGAAACCAAGATGGTACTAATAATTTTTTAAAATCATGGAAAATTTCAAGCATTTTAAAGGGCCAATATAACATCCCTGTACCTATTACCTAGATAATGTTAACATCCTGTCATATTTACTTTTAAAAATTAAAGAAATAAAAATAATGTTCCTTTGCTCTCTCTGGTTCCATTCACCTTTCCCTTTTTTCTGACTAGAGGCAATTATTATCCAGAATTTGATGTGTATTATTTCAGTTCTTGTTTCTGTATTTTTAGTAAGCATTCCTATAAACAATGGAATGCTTTGTTTTAAAATGTATCTTTCCGTACTACAGTACACTATAATTTGCCTTTTACATTTAACATGTTGTTTTGCCATGTTGATATACCCTCTGCATACAGATAGCATGCAGATATATACAGATCTAGGTCATTCACTTTAACTGACACATTGTAATTTACGGTAAACATATGCTCCATATTCATCCATGCCTTTCAGTGAATATTTCAATGCTGCAATAATGCAATGCCTATGATAGTTATCTAAAAAATATTTAAATGAACGAATGGAGGCAGCCTTTTAATTCGAGCAAAACCAGCACAAAATATCTCAGGCAAACTAATTTTTACTTCAATTATCTAGTTTTTTTGTTTGTGGTTAACGTCCACTCCATCTGCATGCATGGCAGAAATCATCACCTGAAATTTCCTAACGGTCTTTTATTCAGTCCACTGAAAGAGACTCTGATGTGGTGTGCGCAGAGGGTAGGGGTGGGCGGATGAAGTGCGTAAAGAACCGACACAAAGAAATCTCAAAGTCAAAACCACAGAAGACAATGACGGTTTGTATGGTTAGGAACAGGGAGCAACAGCATTATAAATCTGGACGAGATCCGAGAGTTTACAGTGTAGGGCATGTCCTGTGTCACCACATCAGAATAAGAGATGGCAGAATACTGAGATCTTCCTCTTCAAGCTCGTTCTGAAAGATGTAACCATTAAACGCCAGGCGGTTGCTATGGGAACTCCGGACCCGGGGTGGGGAGGTGGCTAGAATTCTTGATGCGCTTCGAATGTTTCTTCTTCCGGTCCTCTGTCCTTCGCAACCACCAGCCGTCTCCTCGGTCCCCCGCCCGTTCTGTAGGCCCTCAGCATTCTCCATTCTCTTCCCCTCTTGAATCCCCCCTTCTCTGTTGCAGGTCACCATCTTGGACCATGCGTCAAGATGGCGCCCCCGATCGCAGAACCAGAGCCCAGGCACGCCGGCCAGGCTGCGCGCGCACGTACTCGGGCGCGGGAGGGTGGGGCGCTGACGTCAGACGCCTCCCCGCCCCCAGTGGTCGCTCCGCCTCCGGTCCAGCTCCGCCTTCCTCCCTCCCCGCGAACCCGGAAGTGGAGGAGGAGTCTCGGCGGCGGTGGCCCAGCAAGCAGACAGTGGCTGAGCCCTACCCTGGAGCGTGTGTGGGGTTGGGGGCGGGGGGCGGGCTGAACGGCCCGGGCAGCCTGGCCTGAACGGGGCGGGGGAGGCCATGGCCTCGGCAGAGTTGCAGGGGAAGTACCAGAAGCTGGCTCAGGAGTATTCGAAGGTACCCATCGTGGGCGGGGAGCAGGGGGTCCCCGGCCCTGCGGCTTCGGGTTGCCTTGGCAGCTACTTGCCCGGACGGAGGGATTCTGTGGTGGGGCACTCGAGCTCGCCCCTCCTCTGCCCTCCGCCGCCTGTCCACCATTACCGTGCCTCCACCTGCAGCTCCCAGGAGATGGGGCTGGGCGGTGTCTGGGTCCGTGTGCATTTCTGCAGGAAGGTGCTGGAGTTTAATTCTTCCTGTCACTGAAGTAGGGAGCTTGGGACTCTTAATGTCAGAAATCCTGGCTTCCTGCCTCTAGTGCTGGCCAGGAGGGGAAGGATAAGGTGTGAACCACCCCTCACCTGGCTCCTTCCCCAGTTTTCTTAGCACAGTGATGGAGAATATCAGCCTTTTCTCCCTGCCCCACAGGGATGACAGGAGGTTAAAGAGACTTATCTACCCCTGGATCAGTTGGAGAGGATAGAGTCATTCGTGTAAACTGCTTCACTGGGAATGGGTGGTTACGAATATATTCAGTGCTTTGGCAAGATGTCTGGAATGATTGTGAATGCTTGAGTGCTGGGGCTGTGTCCTTTTCTCTCCCTTGTCCTCCGTCACTTGGAATGGGACAGAGCACCCAGCAGGTGCTTAATGCATATTAAGCAAAATAGGGACTGCCCCTTTGTCATGTTCATGTCATCAGTCTTTTAAATGATGGAACCCTTCCTTCGGGAAAGCATAGTGCAGTTTCTGGGCAAGGTGTTTCTGCCTTAAGAATATTCTAATGAAGTTATTAAAGCAGAAGCTTAATCTTTGGAAATTGGTTCACTAGTTATTAAGCTTAGTTTTCAATGGAGTATGGAGCATTCATGGAATCAACGGGAATATTTAACCCCTTTTTACAATTTGGAGAAATTGAGACACACACTTGTCCCTTTATTCGTTTCACTCAACAAATATTCAACAAGGAGAGATGAAATATACGTTGAAAAACCAAACCTGTGCCTAAACATACAAACTTAAGTCTTCACCATCAAATGGGAGCCTTTTGAGATACACTGCTTATTCCAGTGGTGCTACCATTGGCAAACATTTTTGCATTTCCATTTGAAATTGTTTTGAGAACCTTTGGCGCAATGTCAGTGATGGCAAGTTTTCATCCTTTGAGGGAGGATTTCCTTGTTTTAAAGAGCCATTAAGTTTGGAACAAATCCATATGATGAAGCGAGGTGGGTAGAGGATGGCAATGCTCAAATTTGGTTCTATTATTTTCGGTTGAAAATGTATGAATGTAAAATAAGTGGTCTGGTAAACAAGTTCAGAAGGCAATTCCAAGTGGCAAAAGAAGAGTTTCAAAATGTTTTGAGCAAGGACTGCATTGCTGAAATTATTTTATGACCTCCCAAAGTAATAAAAACTCAAAGATTTATTCTTTTGGCTTTGTGGGCTTGTTCAACAGGCTCTGAACGTGTGCCCCCTGTCAGCAGTCTGCCAGGGTCTGTTGAGTAAGGCAGGTTGCAGCTTAATGAGTCACTTTTAATAGAATATTTAAACATGGTGAATAATTATAATACAATATGATCGATGTTACTTCAGTGGAAGCACAAAGAAGACATTGGTAAGAGTAGAAATTACTTGGATTGGGGGGTAGAGATGAGGGAAGGAGGTAGTCATAGCTTTCCAGGCAAAAAAACAAGCCTGTGTTGGCTAACATGAAAGCTCATCAAGATAAATGGCAGCAAGTGGTGACATGAGGTTGGAGAGGTGATTTGAATCTGATCGTAGAAGGATGTGGATGTCAAATAAGAAGGTGAACTTTTATCTTTTGAGTAATGGTGAGACATCATAGGTTAAGCTGGGGAGTAACATTAGTTTTAGGAAGGAAACTGGTAACTATGTGGAGGATGGATTGAAATGGGGGAAAGACTGGTGAAAAGAAAGCCATCAGGCTGTTGGAATGGTTTGGGGGAGAGTAATGTATTAAATAAAGTTAGTAACTTTTGAGATGGAAAAGAGGGGTAGGTTGAGGAATTACAGTTAAACTTTTTAGCTTACCTCTTTTTTGAGTGTCTGTTATATTGATAGCACTAAACTTCTGAAAGCTGTGGAGTGCACTCATCCTTGCATTTCTTTCATTTCTGGGCAACTTGGTGGGTTAGGAAAGACTCAGAATTGGCCCTGAAGTTCTGAGGTGAAGGGACAGGATTGCTACTAACACAATGAGCACTGGTAAGAAGGGAGTATATTAAAGATTAGATGCAGTTGTGAAGTTTTAGGGTTGGAAGGCACATTAAAATTGTTATTCAGGGCTCGGCGCCTGTGGCTCAATCAGCTAGGGCACCAGCCACATACACCTAAGGTGACGGGTTCGAGTCCCCAGCCTGGGCCGCCAAACAACGATGATGGCTGCAACCAAAAGATGGCCAGGCGTTGTGGCGGGCGCCTGTGGTCCCAGCTACTTGGGAGGCAGAGGCAGGAGACTCGCTTGAGCCCAGGAGTTGGAGGTTGCTGTGAGCTGTGATGC
>CAUYQV010034073.1:0-17626 GCA_963574575.1 Galagoides demidoff | reverse complement strand
TAGAGTGCCATGGCATCACAGCTCATAGCAACCTCCAACTCCTGGGCTCAAGCGAGTCTCCTGCCTCTGCCTCCCAAGTAGCTGGGACCACAGGCACCCACCACAACGCCCCGCCATTTTTTGGTTGCAGCCCTCATTGTTGTTTGGTGGGCCCGGGCTGGGGATTCGAACCCGCCACCTTAGATGTACGTGGCTGGCGCCTTAGCTGATTGAGCCACAGGCGCCGAGCCTACCTGCATCTTAAGACTTTCATTTTTCCCAAACTGAAACCCCATGGCCTTTCCTCCCTCTTCCAGCCCCTGCCAGCTACCATTCTGCTTTCTATCTCTATGAATTTGAATGAATACTCTAGATATCTCAAATGAGTGGAATCCCCTTTTGCGACTAGATTATTTCACTGAGCACATTACCTCCAAAGCATGTGCTGAAATCCTTTCAGGCTAAATAATATTTCCTTCTATTTTCCTTTTGATGTTAACTTAAAATGCATATATTAATTTCTACATGTTCTGTCGTCTTCTTTTTGTTGTAGCACATAGAATAAATTGTGACCAGATGTCTTGGTTGTCTTAACAAACCTTCCAATGATTCAGTTACTCTTCAGGTTTTTCTTCTTCACCCTAATAGTTCTATTCAATAGCTCTTTTCCTAAGAGTAAAATTGGAGACTGGAATGCAAGTACCCTTTCCCTTGGCCTAGACATCTTCAGATATTGAGCATAAATCAATAGTGCCCCTGGAAGAAGCTCTTGTTGGTTGGTTAGGAAAAGACAACCAGCAAGAATGCTCAATGACATTTAATCATTAGTTGTATCTTTTATTTTCTGATGTTCATAGTGGTCAAATGCTGTTTCAGATGGAAGATCAAGAAGAACTGAAATGCAAAATGACCTTTGAAGCAGAGGAAAGGACATCTCCATTTAGCTTTATCCTGTGTCAGAGAATCACTATCTTATTTTAGAATGCTGTCATTTTTAAGCTTTGAACTACTTTCTGTAGAAATGATTACATTAATCCTGTAGTCAATTCGTCTGAGGTTAGCAAGTGTTACAGCTATCAAAAGTGCTACAAAAATAATTGAATACATTTTAAAAACCAGTAGATACTGTAACTACAATGTATTTTCTTGAGACTGCCAGGAAATAACAGAAGAGAAAAACTCTATCAGGCAGCAGAAAATGGATGGATACATTGAATGATGCCAAAATTAATATTAATCAAGGATCTCACATGCTCACTAAGTAGCACTAACTTCTGCTTTCAATTATCGCTCCCCTTAGGTGCACAAAGAATTTAGAACAACTATCTCTTCTTCCTTGATTTAAACTCTATGTACACAAGTCAGCCTGATGGATAACTTAATTGGACTGCTGAAGGACAGCTTGATTTTCTGTAACACTTTACCAAAACCAACACACAATGCATTATCCTAGAAAAGATTTTATTTTCCCTTGGGGAATGTTCCATTATATCTGCATTTCCTTGCTTATAATGCTTGGCGAACATCAGAATCATTGAGCTGTGGGGGTTGGCGTCTACCTCTCCTAATTTTTTCTGGTTCTTCTCTACCCCCTGGAGCACACTTATGAAATATGGGACTGGAAGCAGATAATTGAAAAAACTCAAAAAAGAAGGTCATAAATTGTGTGCATATATTCATTTTCCTTTTCTTTGCATTTAGTTAACTTTTTCACGTTAACTTCTTTTTTAACAACCCCTCTTGGGTCCCATTAAATTCCATGACAACACTGATGTCTAGAATATTTTTATTTGTTATTTATTTATTATACACTTGTGATCAACATATAAACTGTTTGCTAAGTCTACTATTTGCTAAGAATTTTTCTTCAGAAAAAAACCAACTATAAAAGTAGTTTAAAATGTCTCACATATTTTTAAAAGCAGTATTTTTTCCTGAACGCTATCCTTTTGTTGGCAGAAGATTTTTCTATCACATATAAAAATGGTATCCAGTTGTTCATGAAGATGTTCAGTGTCACATTGGACATTTATTTGGTCAGATTCATAAGGCTGCAGTCTGATGACTGTCTAGAGCTTTGCCAGTGTTTCTCTATATCAACTTGTAATAGACAAGAATAGCAAGAACACTTGAGGTTTTTAAAAAATAATGGTTGTATGGGCTCAGTGCCTGTAGCACAGTGGTTATGATGCCAGCCACATATACCAAAGTTGGAGGGTTTGAACCCGGCCCGGATCAGCTAACCAACAATGACAACTGCAACAAAACATAGCTGGACGTTGTGGTGGGTGCTTGTAATCCCAGCTAATTGGGAGGCTGAGGCAATAGAATCATTAAGAGTTGGAGGTTGCTGTGGGCTGTGATGCCACAATACTCGACCGAGGGTGACATAGTGAGACTCTGTCTCAAAATAAAATAAAATAAAATAAAATAAAATAAAATAAAATAAAATAAAATAAAATTGTTGTATGACCACAGACTTCTCTTTTCTTATGTTTTCATCTTTTCTTCATTCTCCTTCATCTTTAGTCTCCCCCCTCCACCCTGGCTACCATAGCCTCAAAGGAAAAAAAAAAACCACACTTAAACACGTATATCTCCCTGGAAATAACAAGTCCAAACCTGGGATGATATTGTTGCAAAATTTTAGTCAGCTAACAATGAAAAGTCTATGCAATACGGAAGATGTCAAAACCCAAACTTGTTAAAGTAGACATTCCCTTTAAGGACAATAAAGGGCTATGGGAAATAGATGTTCTGGAGCCAATCCTCTTTTCAAAATAATATTTTCCTCTGTTAATTTTAAAATTCTGCTGGTGGAATGGTTTGGAGGTATGTGTCCTACAAAATTCATACGTTGAAACCTAAGACCCAAGGTGACAGCATCAGAGCATGTGGGGAGGTTTTTCTTGTCTGTGGTGCTGGATATAATGAAAATGATGCATGGTCCTTTTTTAGGTTGTTTGTTTATTTGTCAGCTTCCATTACTGTCTGTGTATTTAATGTTTGACTCGAGACAGCTCTTCTCCTTACAATGTGGTAAGAGAAACCAAAAGGATGGAGACCCCTGTTCCAATTGAACCACGTTAAGTCTACCTCTATACTACATTGCTAATTTTCTTCATGACTTTGCTAAAATTACATATATTTTTCCACCTAAAATATCATTTTCACCCTTCCTATCAATGATTTCCACTATTTTTTTCAAGAATTAGGCCAAACTATTCTCCTTGAAAAATTCTAATTCATATCTCTCTACATCTACACTCTTTATTTCCTTGACATTTATTTATATTCTATTCATTCATTTACAATATTTTACATTCCTAGTTTTTTTTTCTTTAGGTCCTAAACTATGAGTTCTTGATCTAACACATCTTTTTTCCTGTTTCCAATGGCAATGCAATATCAAGTTTTTGATAATTGTTTATAAACTTACAGAAGAAAAACATAGCATTAGACCTAAATATTTTCAGCCAAATATAATCGTTCATGGGCTTAATTCTCAATAAGAACCAAGGACAATACAACATAGAAATGTGAATTTTCAGAGTTAAAATTATATATTAATCATGGCCTCCTTAATTTTGATACTCCATTAGTTTATTTTAGGTTCTTTTCTGGAACTTCCAATGTTATCTTCATGATATATGTTCGTACATTATCAAAATAGTTCAGTTTTATGGGTCTTCCAGGTTTTAAGCAGCTTCACCCTGAATAATTAGCTTAGGAATAAATGTTTAATTTTAGAATTAAGTTTTATTGGTTAAGAAAATGATTAATCTTAAAGCTTTCAAAAATCCGAAACACTCATTAATTAAACACTCAGTAGGTTTGGGCAGTTACTGTGAGAAATACTGCATTGACATTCACTACATCTGCCATCATATTTAAGCTATTTCCAAGACCTCACACACACAAATGTCAAGATATTCAAATTTACAGCTTACATAAACTAAAGTTGTGCTAACACACTCAATGATTACAGCATAGTGTTTTATTGTCATCTATACTATGTGCATTAATAGTAATATGTAACTGTGTAATAGTGTATATATAATATATAACAGTTAATATATAACTGTGCTGTGCTCCAGATGTGGCTGTAGAGAGCAATATCATTTATGCTTTCCCAGGTAATTTTCCCATTTGGGAAAAATGTAAAAATAAAAAGTAAAAAATGGTATGAAAAATATCTATATGGCTGTTACTGATGATGGTGCAAATTTATGCCTGGAATGTGTTTGTAAGATCTATCCCCATTCCCTGCAATGACTCACAGATTTCAGGATAGCAATTTATTTATTTATTTATTCATTCATTTTTTTCTTTATTTTTCTTTTTCTTTTTTTATTTATTTTTTGAGATGGAGTCTCACTAAGTCACCCTTGGTAGAGTGCTGTAGCGTCACAGCTCACAGCAACCTCAAACTCTTAAGCTTAAGTGATTCTCTTGCCTGGGCCTCCTGAGTAGGTGGGACTACAGGCATCCGCCACACCACCGGCTATTTTTTAGCCACTGGGGTCTCATTCTTGCTGGGGCTGGTCTTCAAGTGCTGAGCTCAGACAATCCACCCGCCTCAGTCTACCAGAGTGCTGGGAGTACAGGCGTGAGCCACCGCACCCGGCCTTCAGGATAGCATTCTAAATCTTCAGTTTGGCACATGAATGAATCATAGCCTTGGTCCTATCTAGTCTTGACCACATCTCTTTATACTTCTTACTGTTCCTTCTGCTTTCTTCCCCTCTTCCTTCTGAATTCCTAGTCTTTAAAATTCAAACAGTAACTCCTCTGGCCTTCCCTGATAATCCTGTCTGATTTGGAAGGTGCTTCTCTGGCTCCCCCAGCACTGTGTGTTTCCTTTTCTCATGGCACATAGGACAATCATTGATTACTTATCTGAATCTTTTAATTGTCTCTCTCTCTCTCTCTTTTAAGGAATGGAGCATGCCCTTGACTCATAGCTTTATAGTACACCCTTCTTGTATGAAGGTTGATTCAGGTTCAAGCAGTAAATCAGTAAATGGCTCAAGAGAACCTCATTGAGTAAGGATCCTGGTAAAAAATGGACGATGGAATTACAGTCAAGTGGAGGGGTTTTAGGCTGGTAGACCAGCCTAAGAATAAAAATGCAAAACACATCTAAAACCAAGTTGGAGGCTCAGTATTTGATACTAAGTATTTGAACTTGGGTTGAGACTCTGTTGGCAGCTGACGCTACTGCTGGGAGAAAGGAATACAGAACTAAATCTGGTTCTCTATGATTTCAGGAGCTAGGTACGATAGAATTTGTAGGATATAGTGAAAGAAAAATGAAACATTCTTTGTCTATAACTTGCATTGTTTGTTATTCCAAGCAACTGGGGTAAGAGTTAGATATGCTTTTTCTCCTTCTGTCCTTTATTAAATTTTATTTCATGAGTCCTTTGTGGCAGACATTATTCCAGGTCCTGAGGGATAAAGCACAAAGATCTTGTAACAGTATTGCAAGAATAAGTGCCAAGAACTCATTATACAGGTTGCTGATATCCAGGCTACTCCTTGGGGTTTTCTACTTAATGCTGAGAAGTGTCTAAGTTGGTAATGGATGGGCCATCACTTTGACAGGTGAAAGTTTGCTCCTGACCATTGATGACCAAGGAATGTTACTGAACTTCCAAGTAAATGTGATTTTATTATATATACATTTACATACACACACACACTTGTCTATTTTAAATTGCACATGAACTTTATGGACACCCTGTATATAAAATACTTGTTATATATTATGTGTATTTTATGTTATATATAAAAAACATATAGGTATGCCCATATGTAAAATATCAAGTTATAAACCATAAATTATGGTGGTATATTTTTGTGGTTTTATCTCTAAACCCATGTTTTAAATTTACAATTAATTTTTTTATCATTGGTCCTTCCTATTTCTATTCCTAGGTATCTTGGTGCACCAAATTTTAATTACTTTACTGTAACATGATGCTATCTACATTTTTATATTTATCTCTACCTTCAGCATTTATGCTAATGAATACCTCATATATAATCTTATTCCTATTTCCTAGATAATGCCATTTTCAGTTAGAACAGTCAAGATACAGAGACTTTGAGCAGACCATTCTTGTAAGAATAATAAACATATCTTCACTGACTATGAAAAACAGACTATCACCAGATAGTAGGATGTATTTTGGCATTCTAGAACTAAATATATTGCTTCTAAAATGCTATTTCCCTGTATATTAATTGACATTAACCTTTTGCTCTAATAGCTGGATATTTCTGTCCGCAAGATCAAAAACATAACCTCTTCATATTAATGAAATTTTAACAATAAAGAAATCATAAATGAATGATTTTAGAGAGCTGTATCTTAAAAATAAAAGTTAATTTTTATCATAAATATTCTCGTATAGTAGACATAATAAAGAAATTATGATGAAAGTCTTTATTGGCCAATTATAATATTTTAAAAAGAGAAATAAAGTTATTTCTGTTTTCCACTCTAAAAACGATTCCATTTTGTAAATTAGTTTGTCAAAGATTTAAATTAAGGGGTGATATTCAAAATAGGAGTAGAGAATGGAATTAACAAAAAAGTTACTCAACAGTAAACAGAGATAAATGTGGCTGCCCACCTGCTGATTACAATAGATTGTGCAGAATTTTTATATTATAATCTGTCTGCATAAATCATGCAGTTTGTACACAATGAGTAAAAGATTTATTATCAACATTTTTCCCAAATAAAAAGAATATGCATATTTTCAAATAAAGTAATGCTTTGTACATGGAACAAATTAATAATTTTTACCAAGTATTTCTATCTGCCTTTAAAAATATTTTTGTTAGTTTTCTTTGAACATTTAATTCAGAGGCTGATGATGTCTTATGCACAAGAAAATCGTCATCCCTGGGTTTGGCTAACAGTGATGGTTCAGGTGTTTCGTGCAGGAACGATGCCGACTACCTTTCATAAAGTGTTTACTGTGTCCCATTCATGGTACTGAGGGTGTTACAGATATTTTTCTATTAAAAAAACCCCACATGATATAAATACTGCTATTATTACTATATAACATACAGACGAAAAAACAGGCTGGCAGGGGCAAGAAGGATTCAAACTTTAGTTCACTTGATTCCAAGAAAAGCACTTTCGAGCTCAGGCTAAATTTTATTTCTTTTCTTATACATGCCATGTTATTATTTTCCCACATGCCCTCTATGTCAGGCTTTAGCTTTCTGTTCCCAGTGTCAATACCAATTAATGTTATATACTTTTCCATTACATGTCTTCAAATAATTATTTAATTATGGTGATTATAAAATTAGTCTTTCAAATAAATGACACTTGTGACTTATTTTTCAGGTATTATCTGAGTATGAAAATACATTTTATGTTTAGTTAATTTGTACTAAAAGATACTTCCCTCTCAATAAATATTAGCCTTGTTCTCTGGGATCCCTGATGTTCTTGCAGTACAATAATAGCTAATTATTTTAGTACTTGCTATAATGTCAAAAACATTAGATGAATAATCTTACCCATTAGGTAGTGACTGGAATTTAGGCACAGATTAGGCTATTAATCATACATGGTTCATTCAACAAATATTTATTGAATACTTATATGTTGGGTACAAGCTTCTCATCATAACACAGAAGAGTGAAGAAATGTGATTCCCATTATGCTTAGTAAAGCATCACAAGAATGGGGAAACAAGAATCCTATGTACTCAATTCTGATATGAGAACAATTAAGGTCCTAGTACACAGTGGGTGGTGGGGGATGGGGAGAGCTGAGAAAGGGAAGGAGGGAGGAGGTGGAGGGACGAGGGGTGTGGTACACTTTTTGGGGATGGGACACAATTATGAGAGGGTCCTTATCTAACAAAAGCAACCAATGTAACCTGGTTCTATGTAGCCTCAATGAATTCCCAACAATAAAGAAAAGAAAAAATGTGATTCCTCCCTTGTGATACTGTCAGACTAATAAGAGGGACAGGTACCAAGCCAAAAAACCCCCCCAAAAACAAAAAAACCACACTCATGAATGTGTATTCGTCAACAGAGATAAGGGTTACACAGGAAAAGTGCAGAACCATAAGAGCCTATAGTAGGGGAACGTTTTTGTTTTGGACCTTCTTTATTCCTGGGATTAAAGAGGACTCCTGACAAAGTCACATTTCACCTACCGTCTAAAGCACAAGTAATATGTATTAAACAAGTAAAATGTGGAGTAAGCCTGGGGACTGGAGAATGTTCTAGGAAAGGGAATAGCATAAACCAGGCATCCTCAAACTACGGCCTGCGGGCCACATGCAGCCCTCCTAGGACATTTATGCGGCCTGCCGGGTGTTTCTGCTACCACTGCCTGTCCTGCTTAGCAGCCGGCTCATCCTGGGGCCCACAGTCTGGCTCTCCAACAGTCTGAGGGACAGTGAACTGGCCCCCTGGAAAGTCCCAGCTTATTTAAGGACTGGAAATGACTCCAGGTGAGAGCTATTGCTATGAAGTACCCCAGGTGATTGGAGGACTTCAGTATTTTTGTAAGGACAACAGAAATTTATCAGCTTTTGAGAACACTATTTTTACTCTTTTTTTTTGAGGAGAAGAACATGAGACTAGATTTATGTTTTAAAAACATCCTAACTAGTGTATAAGAAACAAAATGTAGTGTGGAACTAATGGCTATGGTTCTGTTTAGAATGCAACTGCCATAGTCCAGATATAAGATGTTAATGTTTGCAATAAGCTAGGGAGCAGTGAAGGTAGAACAACTTAAGAGATAACAACAATGATATTAGGCGATGGATTAAAAATGGAGGATAAAAGGAAAAGAGGTTTCGAAGATGATCACCAGATTTGTGGCTTACATAACCACTATGTACTGCCTCTCCACACTCCAAAATAGAGGAGGACTTTTAAAGTAGAAAACCTTAGTCTGTACTCTCAAATGAAATACTTCTGTGAGCCTTACCCTCAAAAGAAAGACAACAATCTCTGCCCATCACACAGAATTCCAGATAGGGATAAATGACCTTGAGTTCTGCTAGGTCCAGTTCTGTAGGTGCAGATCTCAGCTTTCCAAACTGCAGGTTTGGGCCAATGCATGGAGTATTTTCCAAGCTTGCTCTTCTCCTTCTATAGATTAGAGATAGTGATATTATCTAATGTACAGGGTGGTCATAAAACATCAATAAAATAATCCATGTGGCTAAGTTGTTTGGTTTAATTTTGTGAAATGGGATTTTCAATAAACAATTGCTCCTCATCCTCTTTTTGACACTCTTCTCCTCCACTCCGTATCTTTTCTTTTTCTTTCTTTCTTTTTTTTTTTGCAGTTTTTGGCCCGAGCTGGGTTTGAACCTGCCACCTCTGGCATATGGGGCCTGTGCCCTACTCCTTTGGGCCACAGGTGTTGCCCCAACTCCGTATTTTTTCTCTGCCTTCTCCTTCTGTGCCATCTTGATTTTCTTCTCCACTCACTCAGCATCTTTCTTTCCTTTTTCCCCCTTCTCCTCTTTCTTCTTATTCATTAACATAAATCCGCTTCTTGACGTGAGGTTTTTATTCTCTTTTTCATTTTAGCCCTTTTCTTTCCACTACCATTCCCATCACCATCAGCCTTTGTTATTTTATCCCTCTACTAAGCTGAACCGCGTCATCACTTCTAGCCTGTTGTTTCCAAAGCATGTAACACGCTGATGTCAGAGTAATGTCCCCAAACTACCAGTTTTATCATGTCTGAATCTCCTGCCCAGAACCTTTTATATAGTCCTTTACTGATGGCAAATGGAAAGAAAATATACTGAAGAGTTAGGTCTCTTGTATGGGAAATACGTTTTCTTGTTTTGTTTGGTTTGGTTCTGTAAGTCACCAATTCGAGGGAAACATTTCATATCTGCCAATCTTAATGTTCTCCTTTATAAAATAAAGACAGCACATCCTTCTAGGCTTGTGAAGACCAGCTGAGACAATGCGTTCAGATCCTCAGAATACGCCTCATATTTCTTAGGACTTGCTCTATAGTTGCTATCATTACTATCAGAGAATGAGTGTCATACTTCCCCGCAGGTCAGTGAATATTTTCTAATCTGATGTCTGTTTGTGTTACATCTCATAATCTCCTTCCCAGCAGAGCCTTTCAAGGGGAATTCTAAATTGGTGCTAAACCTGATCCTTCTGCATTCTCTAACCACACCTTGTATCTGCCATGCTCCACCTACAGTTTCACTCTGCCATACCCTATCCCCTGCTTCCATTTATTGATATTCTACCTTTCCTTCAAGTTTTAAATGCTGTAGCTAAAATAATCTTATTTTTCTGGGGACTACAAGGACATTTTATTCACTATGTTGCAGTGTGTGATCTTTTTGAGGATAGAGACAGCCCTCACATATATTTACAACCCTCACCAGGCCTAGCCTAGTACACTTCCCATTGAACAAATGTTTGCTAAATAAATGGGTGAATTCAATACTTTCATCACTTAAAAGCTAAAAATAACTTGGGACAGAGCCTTGAAAAGCCTTGAAAAAACAGAAGAGCAGAGTAGATAGAGCAAGTTCTTAGAAATTGCCTCTCTTATATCAGCAGTAATGAAGCAGACTGTCTCTGCATCATACATACACACATACATAGAATTTGACTACTTTAAACGACATCGCGTGGTTTGCTTTGAAACACAAATTTGAACGAATTTCTGCTTTATAAACACTGTTGTTGGAAATGATATAATGCTATTGTATTTCTCTCTTTTGAAAGACCAAATAGAGTTTCAGTCACCTTAGGTCACAAATTATCCTTTTAGTTACAGTCTGCCAACATCAAGTGACTACTACGTATTAACTAAATGAGATACTCTAGTTACTAAAGTAATTACCATTCCAGGTACTTTAGTTACTCAAGTAACTACCACTTTTGCTAGGTAGTAACTAAAGTATCTCATTTAGTTACTCCCTAGCAGCTAAAATTCTTTAATTTTTCAACCATTATCTATAAGAAAGACAGTACATGGGACTATACCTACAAAAAAAAGTTATGTAAGTATAATCTAGATTATTTATACTACCACAAAGCAGGTTTACTTATATAAGTACATTCAAAATAACAACTGTTTAAGCATTTCTTGATTTTATATATTCAAGTTCTTTAAGATTATTTTATATACCTGGATTTACTTATAAATAAATAAGTACTTTAGGTGTGTTAAATTTTTCTAAGTGTGAATATTTTATTGTTTTACAACCAATCACAATGTAAAATTACTTCCTTGAAAAACATAATTATTTTCATAAATCTTATTTTAAATTTAAAGAAAACAAATGATTTCAAAAGAGTTTCATTAAGATTGCTTAATGTTATTAAATATGTTTGCTATTCCTGTATGAAACCAAGAGAAAAACCATAAACTGTATTTATGCAGGTGATTTATCACTTATCATAGATAAAGCATTTCAGCATTTCCAATGTTTATGAGAAGAGCATATAGGAATCTGTGTTATTCATTATGAGTTTCATGTATCTGGGTTCTAGCAGTTTTATAATCTCTTACAGCGACTCATATTTCTAAATTAAAGGACGTATTACGTACACTACATAATATTCACATTCAACCAGAACATGTTGGATATAAAAATGATTGCAATTAGGAGAACTAAAAATTAAGTTTCCTAACAAAACATCATTCTTCTGTGTATGAACCGATGTATTATCTAATAAAAGACACAACATTGCTTTGATTAATCCATGACTGAAACAAATTAATCTAATTTAGCAATTCCAATATTTTAAAATTCTTAGTTAATACTGTCCTTTTTCCTTGGTAAACTGTCTCAATTGATTGAATTCATTGTTAAAAATAATTAACTAACATTATCACACATCAAATTTCTACAGTAATGGAAAAAGTAACAAGTATGGCTTACATCCACTCTGAGTTGGTACTTTGTCATAACAACATATTTTAATGTATTATTTAATGATCTTAGAAATCACAATATATCTAGAAATAAATAAAAAAAAACTACTTAAGCCACTTCCTGAAAGATGAAAATGACACTTTTGACACAACTCACTTGATTAGTGTTGATATTTGAATAATTAATAAATAGTGTTGGCTTAGGCTGATTTTAGGCAATAGGGAAATTATAGAATGCCGGTTACATAATTTTAATTAAAGTATGCAAATCTACCTTACATGCCATAAAATTCAGACCAGGATTGCATGTCAAAGAAATAAACAAATGAAACTATGCTTCATAATTAAAAAGTGATTATAACATAAAATATTCTTAAAGATCATAATACTATTTCCATGATGAAAATAGCACTGAACTCCCACTCTTGGGGGAGATTAATTAAGCATCATAAAAAATACAGAGCACCTATACTTAGGGTTTAATTAAGGAGTGTTTATTTGATGGTTATCTGGTGAACTTCCAAGCACAGATTCCAGGGAAACGAGGGATTTGCGTACAATTTAATGCACACAGTGTGGGGGAAATAGTTTTCAATAGGTAGTTGAGAATTTTGGTTATTACATTAGTAAAATATGAACAAGGTTTTTTAAAATCTCTATTTGAAATGATTTAGTAAGGAAAAGAGCAGAGGTCAAAACAGGTTGCTGTAGAAGTCCTCAGTCAAAGCCTGTGACTCTGGGCCACCAGAGATCAAGGAAATGAATTCTAAATGAATGCCAAAAATGGTACTTTTTAAGTTTGCTAGAAATTGGAATAGTAAGTCAAGGGCTTTGGATCTTCCTCTTCTGACATAACTAAATAGATGGCTGATAAAATGTCTTTAACAAAGATTCCTCTGTGCATGCTTTGAGTGGTACAATGTACTCAACACTCCAGAGGGGGAATAAATGATGATGAATTATTTATTATTCAGATATGAAAGCTGTCATTTATATTGTTATTGAAATATAGACAGTATGAAATTTTTTAATTGTAAATTTAGAATAGTGATTAGATGCCAACCATTAACAGGCATTGAGGTTTAACCCTTTGTAGCTATACACATTTTTAGAAACTACGAATAATATTATGGCTCTCTCAGATATCATTTTATTAGCAAAGGTAAATATATGAATTAATTTCTCATATGTCTTTACTGAGTATAAGCAGAAGGAGTTTAAAAGTATGATAAAAATAGAAGATAAAAGATAAATACTCAAGAATATTACTGAATTCATTTATTTGTTCATTTATCCAATATCGTTGAGATTCTACCATGAACCAGACACAAAGCCAGGTGAGGTGATGCAAAGGTAACAGGACTAGCCTTAGTTATAGCTTGCTGGAAGAAATGATATAAAGAAGTAAATATATCCAGGCACAGTGGCTCACAGAATCCTAGCACCCTGGGAGGCCAATGTGGGTGGATTGCTTGAGCTTAGGAGTTTAAGACCAGCTTGAGCAGGAGTAAGAAGACATCATCTTTATTAAAAACAGAAAAAAAAAATCGACCAGCGTGGTGGTAGGGCGCCTGTAGTCTCAACTATGAGGGAGGTTGATGCAAGAGAATCACTTGAGCACAGGAGTGTAAGCCATGATGTTGCCCCAGCACTCTACCGAGGGCAACAGAATGAGAATTTGTCTCAAAAAAAAAAAAAAAAAAGAAATATAATTTTGAGCATAGTATGTACTTTAATAGAGATATTAGAGGGTGATGGGACAGTGTGTAGAAAGGGTTGGGTAGGGGAAAGGTGAGTATAGAAAAAGTGACTATAAATAGAACAACTGAATATTGCAATAATAAAACTACTTGAGAATTGATATTTGTTATTTAAGTAGAAGAATATTATCATGTGACTATCTATAAAACCTAACTTTTCAGTAATAATTTTTTTTTTAATTAAGAAACTCCTACTTCCTCAAAGAATGTAGGCAGGCACATTTATTGGTCACCATTTCTGGGGGCAACAGAATAAACCCATTCTTCCTCTATGAAATGAAAACTTCAGACTACATAGTTCTGAAGTCTTTTCCATTTATTCCATGCTTATAAAAACTAGAACACAGAGTCAAAAATGTCTCTCCAGCTGGATCTAAGTCAATGAAATCCTCTATGATTAAGTGTGATGAACATGAAAGCTTTAGGTCCAAAATGAAAATAAATCAGTAGTTTGTGGCTTTCACAGATAGTGAAAGTGTAAGATTTATGCTTATTAAGAAAGATGTCATGACATACTGCCAATCCAGTCAGAGAAAATGGAAACTTTCCTACTAATTTTACTCACAGTCTAACTTCTCCTCAGTGAAACACATCTCAGATTCTTAGGCTCTTTAGTGGTAGGTAAAGTTTCTTTGAGACATTTAGTGACTATTATTCTGCTTCAAAGAGAAAAAGATAACAGTATACTTCATTAGTTTGTTGCCCTTTAAATTATCTAAAATTTTACTCATGCTTACAAGGGTATTATGGAAAATATGGAGTCCAGCTTTACAGCTCCCAGTGAAGGAAGCCTTTCCTTTTGGAATTATAGATATTTTGTGTTCCATAAAATTTCAAATGTGTGAAATTGACACTTGAAGAGAAAACAATCAAAAAGGTTAAATTTTGCTATCTTCACAAATTAGAAGAAAAATAAATAATTGTTCAAACATAGGTGTGTTCTCTTTTGTATATAAAGGTGTCACAGGATGTGTATATATATACGTGCATATCCAGTATGATTGACATACATAAATGTAAATATCACACCAGCAATATATTTACTATGAGACATTATAGTTGGGAAGGCTTTCTATAGCCCTGCCCTGCCTTCTTCATCTACTGTTGTGTTCAGAACAAGTTCTTTAAAAGATGTCTGGGCCGGGTGATGACAATGGTCTGTGACCCAGAAAGAGGTTAAAACTATCTGGGCCATACAGAGCTCACACCTATGACCTACGAGCCTAGCCACTTTACCTAGGTGCTTTGACCAACTCAGGTAAGAAGCTTCCTATAAATTTTATTAGCCATATAGTATTTTACCTTCAAGTATTTATTGAATTATTTATTTCACCTCTAATAATTTTATCTTTTTAAAAATACTTTCTGAAAAAAAGTTCAGAAAGTAAAATCACTCCTCAGTAAAAATTCTTGGAAATCTCAGTTATACTCAGAAAAAAATACCACATATTGTGGAGATCCTTTCAGAGTCTCTGCATTATTCTAATGGCTTTTTCAGCCTTTACATTCTAAGCTTATCAGAAATTTGCCAATGTTGAGAATAAAGTTTGTGCGCTAACCATTCATGTCAATTTAATGTGCAGTATTCATTATTGACAGAGATTATACTTCCATATATTTGATATGTTTAAAGCTCTTAAGCAGACTTTCACCTGCAGTATCTTTAAATGCTTTGGAAATGAGGTCACTTTTAGTTACAATTCAACAATTTCCAGTTGATACCACTACTTAATAGAAAAAATAATGAACAGGACAGTGAAAGAATAGAATAAGAAATTGGGCAGTGAAATTACTTTATATAACCATCCTAGTAGCACCCTCAAGTTTAAAAGTAGTGTAAGTTAGTGACAATGATTTATTACATAGAACGTGAAGTCTTAACTTCCATAGATTCAGTCAGTATTTCCTGGACTTGATTCAGATTTTTCCTTCCCTTCCCTTTCTTTCTGATGTTTAGGTCTGAAAAAAAAAATCAATCACTGAGTTACCGCTGAGATTAATAGCTACAAATCTGTGGAAAAACAATTTGTTCCTCTAACTGATGCAAAATTGATTTAGGGAATAGTGGGGCTTAGCAGCAGAGCCAATCCTGGATGGTGGAAAAACAGAATGTAGAGAATCAAGTTTTAATTCTAAATGTGTTATCAACCATGAGTCTTAGGCTCTTAAAACCCAATAGCACAAGAATCAAGGCTTTAAATTAACTAGAAACTGTCACAGTACCTATATATACCACACTTTCACTGTCTATTCATCTGTTGATGGACATTTGGGTTGACTCTCTACCTTGGCAATTGTGAATAGTGCTGCAGTAAACATGGAAGTGTAGGTATCTCTGTGATATACTAATTTCCTTTCCTTTGATTATGTTCCCAGTAGTGAGATTGCTGGATCATACGGTAGTTCTATTTTGTAAGCAATTTTATGGAGCTTCTTCATTTTGTTTTCCATAGTTGACATTCCCATTTCCCTTTCCCCACATTCTTACCAGGACTCATCTTTTGTCTTTTTGATAATAACCATTTTAATTGGGGTGAGATAATATTTCATTGTGATTTTGATTTACATTTCTCTGACAATTAATAATGTGAAATATTATTTCTGTATACCTGTTGGCCATGTGCACGTATTCTTTTAAGAGATGTTTATTCAGCTCTTTTGCCCATTTTTTGATCATGTTTTTTTTTTTGCTTTTAAGTTTAATTACTTATATATACTCTGAATGTTAATCCCTTGTCAGATATATAGTTTGAAAATATTTTCCCTCGGTCTATAGATTTTCTCTTCACTCTGTTGATTGTTTCCATTGTTGTGCAGAAGCTTTTTGGTTTGATTAAATCCCATTTATCTATGTTTGTTTTTGTTGCCTGTGCAGTTGATTACTTGTCCAAATAAAATTTTGCTTAGACCCATGTCATGAGACATTTCCCCTGTGTGTTCTAGTAGTTTTATAGTTTCTGGTTTTGCATTTACAACTTTAAATCTATTTTTTTTCAAGTTAATTTTGTGCATGGTCAGTGATACTGGTCTAGTCTCATTCCTCCACACGTGAATATACAGTTTCCAGCATGATTTGTTGAAGAAATTAACTTTTCCCCAATGTATGCTCTTGGTATTTTTGTCAAAAATTAATTGGCTATAAGTATGCAGGTCTATTTCTGTTGTTCTCTATTCTGTTATTGATCTATGTGTCTATCTTTGCATCAGTACCATGCTGTTTTTTTTTTATTATAGCTTTACTTTATTATAGTAAATTTTGAAGTCCGATAGTGTGATGTCTTCAGCTTTGTTCTTTTCGCTCAGGGTTGATTTGACTATATGGAGCCTTCTGTGGTTCCATCCAAATTTTAGTTGTTTTTATTTATTTTTTTAATTTCAGTGAAGTATATTATTGGAATACCCTTTATCCACAAAAACAAATAAAATCCCATCACTTATGACTTGAATAAATGTGGAGGATGTTATGTTGAGTGAAGTGAGCTAGGCACAGAAAAACAAATACTGCATGACATTACTCATGTGTGGAATCTAAAAAAGCTGATCTCATAAAAGTAGAACATGGGATAGTGGTTCCCAGAGTATGGGGAAGTGAGGGGAAAGGGGTGCAGGGAGAGATTGGTTAACAGGTATAAGGTCATAGTTAGATAGGAGGAATAAGTTCTGCTGTACTATTGTGCAGAAGGTTGATTATAGTTAACGATATTTATGGTATATTTCATTATAGGTAGAAGAGAAGATTGAGATGTTCTTACTACAAAAAGAGAACTGATGTATGAAATAATAAAAATGCTAAATATCCTGGCTCGGCGCCTGTGGCTCAATCGGCTAGGGCGCCAGCCACGTACACCTAAGGTGGTGAGTTCGAATCCCCAGCCTGGGCCCGCCAAACAACAATGATGGCTGCAACCAAAAAATGGCCGGGCATTGTGGCGGGCACCTGTGGTCCCAGCTACTTGGGAGG
>CAUYQV010034068.1:0-27680 GCA_963574575.1 Galagoides demidoff | reverse complement strand
AACAATGATGGCTGCAACCAAAAAATGGCCGGGTGTTGTGGTGGGTGCCTGTGGTCCCAGCTACTTGGGAGGCTGAGGCAGTAGACTCGCTTAAGCCCAGGAGTTGGAGGTTGCTATGAACTGTGATGCCATGGCACTCTATCCAGGAGGAAAGCTTGAGACTCTGTCTCAAAAACAAACAAACAAACAAACAAACAAACAAAAAAGCTGCAGTCTATGTGTACCATGGAATACTATTTAGCCACCAAAAAGATGGAAACTTTACATCTTTATATTAACCTGGATGGAGGTGGAACACATTCTTCTTAGAAAAGTATCACAAGAATGGAAAAGCAGAATCCAATGTACTCAATTCTAATATGAAGGCAGTAGAGGAGCTAATACAAGGGATGGGGTAGGGGAAAGAGGGAGGGGAGAGATGAGAGAAGGGAGGGGGTTGGGGGGTCATGGTATGCGGCACACCTCTCAGGGGTGGGACAGAATTACAAGAGGGACTTTAACTAACAACTGCAATAAGTATAACCTTAATCTTTGTACCCTCCAGGAATTCCAAATAATTTAAAAAGAAAGAAAGAAAATAGCCATTGCTTGGGGACTGGATACAGTCCTTCAAGAGATATGGTCTGGAAGGAGAGAACACAGCCTCTCAACACAGAAAAATCTATGTAAATAAACGTCTCCTCCATCTACCAATTACTCACTGACTGAACCTACCAGGAGCCAGAGCCCCCGGGAGTCCACAAAGGCCAGTTTCTCAGAGCACAGAGCAAGTGAATAGTGGAGCGTGGGTCAGAAGGAGCAAAGAGAAAAAAGTCTAGCTTCTCCATTAATTCCATGATTCTCCTCTCATGTAGAGAGGGAAGAAGCAGAGGATAAACAACATCTTATATATCTAAAGACCCAGAAGATGAGCACATTTATTCCTCAAGCTCTCTTGGGTCAAAATTTAGGCACATGACTACACCATCTGCAGGGAAAGAGAGAGATATAAATTCAAGCTGGATGGCCATATGCACAGCTAAAACTTGAAAGTTTGTTTACTAAAACAAAGGAAGATAGAATAGATATTGAAAATGTAGTGAGTTTCGTCACAGTAGATTGTCAAGAAATCTCAATAATATTTATTACTAGGACTTGTAGTAGTACTGGTAGCAAAGTAAAGTAACTTTACATAACTGAAAACATGACTGCATCAATAATATAACCAATATTTATTTACCATTTATTTTGTATTCAGAATTATGAATTTGCTAGAAGGCCCAGAAGGGATCTCAGGCACTATCATTACTTTGCTGGGATTGGTTGAACCCCCACTGTAGGTGACTATCTGCCAATACTACAGATTACCTTTTGAAAGCAAGTAAAAAAGGTAACTAAATTACCAAAATATATTTGTCTGATATTAAAAGGGAATACAGTGGTTAGAGCAAAAGTAATAAAATTCTAAGGAATTAACATGAGATTTATTCAACTAATATTTTGAAACATTTACTATGTGCAAACACTGAAAAGTCAGCCATTAATCAAACAAAATTCTGTCCTCTTAGAGCATTCTTTTTGGCTGGAGTAAAGGCAATATTATATATTTTTCCAACTGAGAGATATAAATATCATATCTCAGAGAGAAACAGAGAGAAAGAGATGAAGGGAGGTGGAAGGAAAGAGGATATCTGTTCAACTTAATCTCGCTCATCTCCTGAACTAGTCTTAAAATAAAAACCACTTTTTTGGGGAAATAATTTGGCATGTAGGGGAATCTGTTTCCAAAAAAAAAAGAAAGAAAAAAGGGGCAGTGCCTGTGACTTAAAGGAGTAGGGTGCCAGCCCCATATGCTGGAGGTGGTAGGTTCAAACCCAGTCCTGTCAAAAAAAAAAAAAAAAAAAAAAAGAAAGAAACCAGGAAAACCTTGGTTTGTAAATTAGAGAAACAAAGAAAGACAAAATACCTGGAATTTTAAACTTCATGCATTAAATGCTATTCATTTCACAACAAATTCAACTAATAAAGATTAATTTCTGTTAAGAAATAATACTATCATGTAAATAATCCAAAGAGGTTTAGAAATATTCGATAATTTCTGCATCAGTGTTAATTCTTTCCTAAGTTTGTTCTGGTAGATGCAGATTTATGTTGCTGGCATAGAGGTAATGGATAGAACCATGAGCATGGCGGGGAGAGTGCATAGAAGATGGAGAAGGTCAAACTGACGAGGGCAGAGCCCTGCGAGCCCTACAGAATACTTTCTTTACTATCCCTTATATTCCATTTCTCTAGTCTCAAAACAGGAAATTCCAGAAACCTGTTGTTAGTTAAGCTTTATTATTATTAAATAAGATTTTATAGGCTATCTTGAAATACTACTTTATATTTTAAGGAAAACATCTTTTATCATCAAAAAACAAAATTATGGGTTTTAAATGACAGCCCATTGGTAGACTTCAGAGGTACCAATCCATTCCCTTAATGGGCTTTTAAATAAAATAAAGTTAACTTGGATTAGGAAAATTTATAATCAAGGATTATAAATATGCTTGACTACCTAGTTTGTGAGGAGTTAAAGAGAATGGTGTGAAGCTAGCAAAATTAATGAAATGATCTTATGATATATTTTAATAGTTCTCAATTATCTAATGTATATTCTGATACCCACCTACTTACATAATATTAGTTTCAAAATAAAAAAGAAATTTAGTGGAATAGGGCAATACTGAAATAAATACATTTTAATTTATGCAGAGGGTGTTAGTATAGCCATGATAGTGTGTAAAGTTTAAACACTTGGACATGAATTTATGAAAAAATAAACAAAGAACACCCTATTTCCATGATGAAAGAAAAAGTGGCAGCTTTTACTAAAAATATAATACTGTCAATAACTGGTCACAAGTTATTTTATTTAAATAGCTTGAGTTCTGATGAAAGATAAATTGGTTCTCATGACAGGCAGGATTTGTGGGGTCATATTTATGTTGGAAAGAGGTGAAATGACTCAAGAGGTCTTAGGGTAAGTGCCCGTCTCTGCTTTTTCTGTTAGTTTATACTTTCTAAAAGACATAATGTTCATATGTTCAAACAAAGGTGTCTAATGTGACTGTTTTGTACAGAAGAACTGACATCAGCTAAAATTCTGTGGTGCACCACGATTTTTATATTCCACATTTGGTTATACAATAGCATGAATTAATTAGCCTTGTAAGGCTCCCTATCAGAACAAAAGGGAATTATGATGAACATGTCAGCCTCTGATAAAATATTACTACTTTAATGTGCCTGTTGAAAAATATTTTTTAACATAATTGTGGCGAGGGAAAACATATTCTTTCTAAATGTCTTTTTTGAGGTAAAACATATCTAAATTGCATATTGCTACACAGTAGTATGTAAATAATAAATAGGCGAATCAATAATAAATATGTGCCAAATGCATTTCCACCTTGCCTTATGCACGATGAAAGGGAGTAGCCACAGTTACAAATTGTGACCTTGGAAATAGAAAGTAGATCCCCCCAAATTCATTTTCATACCTGCTTATGCATGTTGGAAGATTATAGCTGACTGCAAAAGCATTATGTGGAAATGAATTTCAGCTTACATTCTTGAAGGAACATGGAAAGGACTCAATAAAGAGTCTTCAACACAAATCACTAACCCAAAAGTTTGATTTCAAACACATACCCTTCTTAAAAACTCATCTCAAATGTTTTACTATGTACATATAAAACACACACACATACTCTGTAGAGGGGAGACGAAAACTGGGAATACCACCAATAGTCTAGGTTCATGATATGAATGAGAAGAACGAGGCCACAGAAGTCATCTAATGGTACTTCAAATGAAAGACAACAAGGGTCACAGGAATACAGTGCTAACAAATAGTGAAGGGGTGGCGTGATATTTAAGTGTTTTGATGGAAAAACTCTTGATGTAGGTAGCTGATCCCAAAATTTCTAGAAAAAAGGTTTTACAAGCAAACAAGAAAGAATGATGTATTTTATGGGGGATAATTTTTACCAGTGTTGCAGTGGCATCTATTGCAGGAGGAAAGAAAACGTTTAAGGTAGTAGGTCTGGGCTCGGCGCCTGTGGCTCAATCGGCTAAGGCTCCAGCCACGTACACCTAAGGTGGCAGATTCGAATCCCCAGCCCGGGCCCGCCAAACAACAATGATGGTTGCAACCAAAAAATGGCCGGGCATTGTGGCGGGCGCCTGTGGTCCCAGCTACTAGGGAGGCGGAGGCAGGAGACTCGCTTGAGCCCAGGAGTTGGAGGTTGCTATGAGCTGTGATGCCATGGCACTCTGCCCAGGGGGATAGCTTGAGGTCCTGTCTCAAAAAAAAAAAAAAAAAGGTAGTAGATCTGACTTCCGCACCCCCAATGATATAAAAAGTCAGCAGCAGGAAATTACTTCTCTAGGAGAACTGCGGCGATTATAATGTCCCTCAATGGGGGATAATTCCCATGCATGGACTTAAATCTTACCATTACCATGATATAACGGGCAACATTATTTCTACACAAACAATTAACTGTACAGCAGAGAAAAGGAGGTACAGAGCTCACCTCCCCTGTGCTCACTGACCCGTCCCGTACTCTAGTACCCAGAACAAACTGTCTTTTCACGATAGCAGATTTGCTTTCTGAAGTCACAGCTGTCGAATCATCTTAGAGACGGCGCTTTGCAAGGTTACCTTCTTACCCATAGTCAAACGAGGTGGGAGTGGACGTGGCCTCTGTCATGTGACTCCAAATAAATCCCTGGGAGGATTTTTGCTCTCTATCGGTAAGACCTTGGTTCTGAAGGTACCAGAACCCAAGAAGAACAGTTTCTCCCGGTGAATGGAGACCTATAGACGGGGAACCTGGAACTGGAATTTTAGTCATTTCTGTCTCCTCCAAAGAAGAGGAGTCTCTCCACTGGCTGAAGTGCCGAATGCCAGTCACTAAATGGAAATTGGCTTGTTGCAGAACAATGGGGGTGAGGAGAGCTCTGAAGCACAAATGTTCTCCAAGGCCACTCTCGGTCATTCCTCACCCACTGGCTGTCATCTACAGGAAACATGGGAAGCCAATCAAGCGAAGACCAAGAGATACTGGGGGAGTCAAGTTTGGGGTAAACTGGTTGTGTGAAGAATCCAGTCCCTCCAATGTACTCTAGGTGACTGTGATTTCCATCACAGCAACTCATTCTTTAGGGTCCCTTCCTTTTCCTGTTATCTTAGCTGATAAGTGCTGATAGAAGTGGCTGAAGTGCATTGTCAGATCAGAGTGTGACCCAACTGACATTGATCCGTGATGATCCGCTAGCTGACGGGACTTGGTATGCTGCGCATTTATGGCTATATTTTTCTCTTCAGGAAAAATGACAAAAGTGGCTTCTGATGGATAAAAGTGATAAATTGTGCATGACATCTTCTTCTCCTTGCCCCTTTGTTACACTCGGTGCTCCTGGGGGGCTGAATTCAAGGGTCCGCAGGTTCCCACTCCTGCAGATGCCGGTGTGTCCTTCACTAGGAAATGCTGGCAGGTGTCAGAGGGTGGCCAAGCATGAGCTCGGGTGCTTCCTTTTCTGGTCCCATTCATCCCAAGGCTGGCGTGTACTAGCTGCTCTGACCACCAAATCTCACAGTTCACTTTGGACAGCCCTTTACACCGATTCCGGTCCCGTTCTCTCTTCTTGCTCATTTCCTTGCTCCGGGCTCATTGCTGTAATGTGCTTCCCCAAACCTTTTTTTTTTTTGTTTCCTTTAACCCTGTTCCTGCTGCTGCAAATTGTCCTTTTTTCAAACTCATTTAAAATGTCAGTAGATTCTGTGCTATGTTTTTTGCTGGGACTTTGATTTTCTGGAAGAGCCAGCTTAGAACATACAAACAAAGTTAACACCTGAGGTGGCAGCGAAGCAGGGGGTTAAGGTACCCGTGTCTGTCCTTGAATACCTGCTGAGCAGAGCTTCCTGCCTCCCTGCACTTCTTACTCAATGTCATGAAACAGAAATGCACAGTCAACTGTTTCAGACACTGCATTTTTTTTTGTTGTCTCTCTTATAACAGCCTAGCTCAATTAATACACCTACTGTGTGCAAACAGTGAGCTAAAGGGATTCACACTGGATTTCTCATTTACTCTTCATAAAATTCCTAAGAGGCTGATGTTATTAACCACATTTTATAAATTAGAAAATTGAGCTTCTTGAGCACTGAGTAATTTCCCCAAGTTCACAGAGCTCACAGGTGACAGTCAGGGATTGAACTGAAATCTATCCTATTCCAAACAACGTAGGAATAACTACTTTGTCCTGTAGTGCGTTGGCTCCTTACATAGTTTTGCCCAGTGCCCTCCGGGCTCCAGTCTCTCTAACCTCTTCAGGACTTACCTATATGAATGAACACTTTCTCTTATTTTCTTTTCAATCTGTGCACTGCTGTGTTCAGAGTGTTCTGTGAGCATCTAAGAAATAATCATTGATCATTATTCTCACAACTAGTGTAGCAATCCTTTGTCTAATACTGATCAAAAATAGAAAGCAATAAAGTACTTCTTATGTAGCACATTTAAGGTTGTCTTGAAACTGGTGTGCTCCTCCAGAAAGCAGAGCGTCAGTAATGATAAGACAAGCCAGGATTAGATAAATACATTTATCATGGATTGACAACTTCTGCTTGAACAAATGTGGAAAAAAAAAAAAGACACAGAGAGAGATTCTGTTAACTTTGGCAGAAGCTTTTAAGCTGCCAACAGGCCTTAATCCTTAAAATGTTTGACAGGGGAAAAAAAAAGATGCCGGAAAAATTATTTGCTTTACATTTCAAGGGCAACATTACAACCAGCTTTTCAGCCCGTATGGGCTTCCATCATTGAAAAGTTTCGTAAACACACGTCATGAAGCTTCACTTCAACTTGTCTTGCTGTTTTTCCTCCTTGCTTTGACCTCCTCTCTTCCATATCTTGTCAAGCGTATTTTAAAACACATCCCCGAATACTGAATAAGTTACTGGAATAATTGAAAATATCAATATTGTGACATCTTCCAACATCTTTACTATTCCTGGAGCTGTTACATCCAATCTGGTGAAGAGAGATACAGGGATGTAGGCAGTTTTTTTGTTTGGTTGGTTGGTTGGTTTTGTTTTTGGAAATAATATAAAAAGTGGGAAATTTGGGAGAAGTAATTACCTGGATTCTATCTATGACATTGGCCAAGTATTCTGAGGTGTTTGGAGATAGGAATACGACTTACAGAATAGACGGCTCAGGGCTTTCACAAACCCAGAAACCTGGGAGCAGACTACAGGTCTGATGAACATGAGAAATGGTTCTTCTACAAAAAATTTTGGTTTGAGTGTTGGTCTAATGTACTTTAGAAATTCCATCTATTCACTATCTTAGGACAGTGAGAACTGGGTTATATTAGAAAGTCTGGATTGTTACCCCAACTCCATCACTTATGGGTTGTGTGACCTCTATAAATATCGTTCCCATGGCCTAGAAAAAAGGGGTGAAAAGCATCCATGATATAACCTCTTTGTCCAAATGGGAGGTGGCATAATTCAGTGCTTAAGCTTGTAGGCTTAGCGCTGGAATGTGCAGCTTTTAAAGTTGGTTCTGACAAGAATTCTACGCAATACTCTGTCTTCAACATGTCCTGCTATTACTAAAAAGTGTTGTGATACATAGACCTTTTTTGGTTACAAAAAGAATATGCTTAGCCAGGAACTTCAGGACATTATTTTGTTTTGGTTGCTTTAGATAGTCAATAAATTCACCTTGTGCCTCTATGAGGACTGATACAGTGACAAGTATTGGTCTCAACTCTATTAGCAATTAGATTGAAAATCTAAAATAAATACCTCACATTTTTAGTGCATTTCCTTGCATAGGTTGGGTGGTTAAGGTACTTATTGAAAGTTTATGGTTTTTTGATACACACACACACACAATAAGAATATACATGAGCATTTTTTAAATAATTTGTTACATTATACAATTAAAATGTAATATAATAGATTCACTTGCTCAAATTTATGCTTTTTCTCTAAACATCTTTTGAAGTAAAATTTAACAGTGGCATTCACTGTCCGAGGTTGGGCTCTTCAGCAATTTTAGAGAAGACAGAGTGGGTTCAGGTTAACTCAGGGTTCTGATTCGTGTCCACCCCTTCCGTATGGTGCTCTCTTAAGAATCATGTTGCTTCTTTCTCTTGTTAAGATACTTTATAAAACTCCGTTTTAATCATTATTTAACTATGATTTTGGCTGTTACAGTTGTCATGGGAGAAAATTCTTATTTCTAACTTTATTTTATAGTGGTAGAAGCAGATTTAAACAGATTAGAGTCAGATTCGGTCAGCTGGTGAGTCACAGAGCTGGACTGTATACCCAGGCACACACCCTAGACCCATCACTCCTTCCTCTGTGTCACATGATGCTGTCACACCCCCCCGACCCATCACTCCGTCCTCTGTGTCACACGATGCTGTCATCAGTCCCATCTATTTAGTGCTTCCCTGATGTACTTCAACATGCCACAGCTGTGTAAATGTCTAATTTTTTAGTTTTCTATTTTGAATTTCATTTACACTATCTCCACTTATCAGCCACCTATAACATCTTTGTTTTTTTTGTTTTTTTTCAGAGTTACTACCCTGAGAGAGCAATGCAAAGAAAACCGCAATGATATAGCACCATACCCCAGTAAATATATCCAGCTTTTTTTCTTTTTGATTGTTCACTTGTTTTTTATGACGTTCATTTATTTTCATTACTGTACATTCATGTGCTAAAGTTTTTCTAACACATTTTTCTCTTTGGCAGATGTTGTGTTTCCTTTTAATAAAGGTCATTTTTATTTTTTAAAATTTATTTTTAATTGAGGATACATGTGCTTGTATTTAAAGTCCACTGAGATAATCCAGCATAAATTTCTCCTCTTGATACTTTTTAGCTCAATTACTCATTTGCCATATTAGTTTACATTTATTGTTTTGTAAATTTGTTTCACAAACCAGAATTGGTTTATCCATTCATTAGTTGATGGGTATTTATGTTATTTCCAAATTTGGGGCTATTATAAGTAAAAGTGCTATAAAAATATGTGTGGAAGCCTTGTATGAAAATATTCTGTTATTGGCTCAGTGCCTATAGCTCAGTGGTGAGGGCAGCAGCCACATACACTGGAGCTGGCAGGTTTAAATTTAAATTATCATCAGGATTTTTCTCACATTAATCTAGCCTGGGCCTGCCAAACAACAATGACAGCTACAAGCAAAAAATAGCCTAGCCGGTGTTGTGGCAGGTGCCCGTAGTCCCAGCTACTTGGGAGGCTGAGGCAAGAGAATCACTTAAGCCCAAGGGTTTGAGGTTCCTGTGAGCTGTGATGCCATAGCATTCTACCCAAGGTGATAGCTTGAGACTCTGTCTCAAGAAAAAAGAAAAGAAAATACTCTTTTTCTTTTTGTTTAAGAGTGAAGTATCTGTATTTAATTATTTAAAAACTGATTAACTGTTTTCCAAAGCATATAATTTTACAACCATGGATCCAGGATTATCTAGTTTTTTAAATTCTTCTTATCAAAGGTTTTGTAAGTTAATTTTTGATGTTTTTTAAAAGTTTACTTACCTACATTTGTTATATTATTCCATTAAATTTTAAATTTCACTAAGTGTATATGTCTAAATTTTAAAATATCAATTATTTATATTTTATTTCTACTTGTCTCATTGATCTGTCCTATTTATTATGTTAAGCTTTTTCTATATTTTTGGTCATTTAATATTATCTGCTTTTTATTTAATGATTTTTGTTCTATTTAGTTGTATTTCCATTTTCTCTAATTTCTTAATTTTAGGTATTTAAATTATCATCAGCATTTTACTCACATTAATGTCTAATGTAATATATTTCCTTCTTTCTTTCTTTCTTTTTTTTCTTTTTTTCTTTCTTTTTTTTTGCAGTTTTGGCTGGGGCTGGGCTCAAACCCACCAAGCCCAGTATATAGGGCTGGCACCCTACTCCTTGAGCCACAGGCACTGCCCTGTGTAATATTTTTAATAAAATTTAATCTTCAGTATTTTAATTTTAAATTTCATTATCTTTTCTTTGACATCGGCTATCCACAACTATTTCTATTTATTTTATTATTTATTTTTGATAGTGTTTGTTACTGTCAGTTGATTTAATTGATTTTTGTGAGAACATATTATCGCCTTGCTTGAAAGAATAAGTATTTATTGAGTACCTATTTTGTGATAGGTTCCAGAGTAAATAAACAGACAAAATTACATGCCTTCATGGAACTTACATGATATTGATAATGATAATTCATTAGAATTGATTTTTATACCCTAAAGTACGTTTAGGTCTTATGAATGTTCCATATGTGCTTCATAAGAGAACCTACCACTCATTCAGAGCACTAATTGTTCATATAAATATTTCATAAACAAAGGTTGGTACTGTGTTTTTCAAATTATTTAAATATTTACTATTTTTTTGTATGTTTGAAAGAAGTAAGTTGATATGTTTATTCTAATAATATATTTAATTTTTTTTTTTACCCAAGGTTTTAATCTATTATAGTTTCATATATTTTCAGTTATTTTATTAGCTTTCTGTGTCTACAATGTGATGACTATTAGGGTAATTTTATGAAGTTGAAATGTCTGATTTTGAATCAAAAGTTTAGTTTATTATATCTCAGAAAAGAAAAAGTACAACTAATCAAATTATGTGATTAAACTAAACACACAGTTTTGCCATCTTAACAGTAGCTTGTTTATGCCTACAGCAAAGAAACCTGGGGAGCTAGTGGGATGAAACTGCAAAAGGTATTTCCAATCGTTTGTTGAGAATTGAATATTTCCTTGCAAGAAGTGGTCCCAATCTGGAATAAGGTGTAGTCAGTTGGTGCAAGTTTTGGTGAATATGGTGGATGAGTGTTTCCAAGTCCAGCTTCTTTAGTTTGATCAGTATTGCTTGTGCTGCATGTGGCTGAATGTTGTCTTGCAGAAGAATTGGCCTGTCTCTATCGACTAATCTCAGCTACTTAATTGTAAAGATTTTCATAATTTTATCCAATTACAGTAGACCTCCACTGGAATCAATGGACCCGGTTTCATAAAGATATAGTGCATAATTCCCGCATTGGACCACCAAGCAGACCATGGCAGCTGTTTTGATGAATATTCAGCTCCAAACTGTGTTTCACCATGGCATCTTTATGCAACCAGTGTGCCAAATACTTGCACTTACCAAAAAGAATGCATTTTCATCACATATAACAATATGATATAGAAATGGTTCATCTTTATAATATGGTGACAAAGAAAGGCAAGCTTCAACAGGATTCCTCTTTTTATGCTTGTTTAATTCATATGTAACCTATCTATCCAGCTTATTTGCCTTGTCAATTTATATCAAATGGTCCGTCCAATATTACAAGAATAGTGATGTCAAACCTTGAGGCTAATTTACTAGTAGGTTGAGATGAATTTGCTGCTAATACAGCTTTCAGCTTATTATGATCCACTTTGGTCTCAAGTCGCCCATGTGGCTCATTTTCAAGATTAACCAACACAATGGAACTTCTCAAACCATTGACATACTGTGCATTCATTAGCCATGTCCTTCCCAAACATTTCATTTACATCAATATGTCAAGCTGTCTGCACTGCTTTGGTTCCATGCTGAAACTCATATTTGAAAACAACATGAATCTTTTACTTATCCATGGTTTTATAAAAATTATTCTAAAAAAAGAATTGAAAGTTAATCACAAGCCAAAAGATGTGTTTGAAAGAATGAAGATGTACATTCACAATAAAAATTAAACAAGATGTGTCCAAGTGAAATATCAGATACCAACTGTCAAACTTAGTACTGAAGAAAATCAGATATTTCATATTTAATAACTTCATAACATTGACATTTTTAGCTAGTATTCACTCTTAAACCTTTTTTTCTCCCATTGGTTTCCTGGTCTATGTACTTGTTTTGGTATTTGTTTGTTATACACAAATAGTAACTAATCTCTTAAAAACCCCTTGCAATGACCTCTTTCTCTTAATTTAGACCATTTACATTTATTGTTTAATAATAAATTGAAACTTATGTTTACCATTCATATTTTACAATTTTCTTGTTGCTTTTTCATTTTGTGTGTGTGTTTTATTTCCATTTTTTCTCTACTGACCTGCCTGTTGGATGTTATATAAACTGTTTCATTTCTTAATACCGATTCTTTTAATTTTATCATACGTACTTAGGAATGCAATGCTGACACATTAATCGTAATCCTTGCCCTTTTGAGCAATAAGTTTTTCAAAACACTGAAGCTCTATTCTTCCCACTTTATATTCTATCATTCTTTGTCACTTAAATTCTACCATTTTTAAAGGCCCCATTAATTAAATAGCTACCATCATTATTATATTGTAGTGATATGTTTTAATGCTTACTTATAATTTTAATATTTAATTTGACAACCATTTCTTCTTATAACTTACTTCCTCCACAAAGAATCATTATACTTATTCTGTTTCAGTTTAATATATATATTTTTGGGGGGTTGAGATTTTGCAATCATGTATCATTAGCCTCCTTATCAGTTATCTATTGCAACAAAACTTAGTGTCTTAAAGTGACAAAATGGTTTTATTACTGTTTAAAATGTAAGAGATTCATGGGGTGTTTTTAATCATGTGTCTGCCTTTACCTAGGTTCTGAGCTGGTATAGAGAAGAGCAAGAAGGCTTCTGCTCATGTCTGAGACCTTCTTGCTCTGGAATAAGCTCTCTGACTCTTTTCTTCCTCCCTTCTCAGCCTCTTTTGCTAACTGGAATTGCCACAGGGTCACCTCTACTTCATTTTATTGGTCAAAATAAGACACAGAGCTTGCTCAGATTTAAGAGGAAGAAAAATAACTCCACATTTTTATGTAAGGAGTGGCATGTCCTCTCCAAAATTCTTTTCCTCCCATAAGCAATTCTGAAAATATAGGTCCATACTGTTAAAATACATGTCATAAATAAAGGCATACATTTTTTGCCAGTAAATAATTAAGACAAGAAAGTCTAGTTCAAAGTCATTAGCGAATTTACAAGAAAAACTGTTTAATGTCATTTACAAAGCCTAAATTTCCCTGGTCGAAAGAAACAAGTTACAGACCAGCTGTTAATTTTCTTCCCATCTTCATTATGCTCTTTCATGTTAGCATTGGCTGAAAAATAACCAGTGATAACCTTTTACCAATCGGAAGAAAAACCACAGTATAGCCAGTGATAACCTATCAAGGAAGTTATTTTTCTTTGACACAGCTTTGTTTACTTTGATATTTTTCCAGCAATTATATACATTTTCTATTTTAAAACTCTGTTTTTAATATGCCTCTTAAAGATAATCCCTTGTTATTTGCTTATTATTTTCATCACGTTCTTTTTGTATTTTGAGTTTTGCTTTCATGTTAGTTTAATATTCTCTATCAATTTTAGCAACTAAAGTTTTTTAAGTTATAAAGATTGTTTTCTTGTTTCTATGGAATTTCCTTCATGATGACTTGTCTCTTATTTTCATTGTTTTTAAAAAGTTATTTGAATGATATTAATCTATGGAAAATGCAGGAAAGTAATTCAAGGATAATTGCCTTTTAAAAATGATGGGTTTTTGCATCTATATCTTCTTGGAGAGATATAACCTGGATCCACTCCAGTCACCTTCCAGATTCTAAGTAGAAACCAAGGTTCTTAGGTTTTCCTCCTCTCCTGATTGGAGCTTATATAAACTCCAGATTTTCCATTAAATAGTTAGTGATTTTTTTCCCATCATAGTTTAAAAAGCAAGAAGAGTCTCTTTTTGAGTTTTCTGCTTTTGAAGGAGTTTTGTTTTTCCCTCGGGTTTTAAGGAGCCATCTTTTAAACTTCAGAAGTCTTGAATTCAGTAAAAAAGATTAAAAGGAATGATGCAATGTCAAAAGCTTCTCAAAACAACAACAACAAAAAAACATTTTCCAACTGTGAAGACAGTCTTAATCCAGGATAAAATGGTTATGGATGGAAAAAATACTTTTATATTTATTAAAATTTCAGAAATGTACTGGTTACTGATGGGCTTATACCATAGCCCTTTTAAAAGGTAAAGCCATATACTTAGACATTCTTTATTTAGTCTTTTAGTAACTTTGCATTATACACAATAGCTATACTCAGAGCAGAGCCTGTACCTATTTTTTTTAGTATAACTAAATTTATTTCAGTATTTTCAGCATGTACATTTTCATCACCAGAGTAAATACTTCAAAAGGATGACACAGAAACAAGAAAAAGCAACTGATAGTTTGCTAATACTTTTGTGGGATAAAATAAAATATTTTATATTTTTATATTTATATTTAATATATTATTATGGTTCCCAAGATTCTGATTTTTTTTCTTATTTGCAATTATACATCTCTTTGATTTAAAGTTATCATTGAAGAAATTACAAATTATGATTTTCTTGTTATGGTTTCTGAATAATCTCTAAAGAACACCTGATGTGATAATCAAGAACCTTAAATATTGGGATTTTAGAAATTGTTATACAAAATTTTAGTAACTTGAAAAAATAAACAAATAATTTTTTAAAAATTTTCTCACTATAGATAAGATTAGAAATCTTGTTAATTTGAAAATATCCTGCTAATGGCAGGTGTCCTCACGGAACTCAAGGCAAATCATCTCATGATAAGGATGTAAAATTCGGCAGTTTTAGTGTGTTTCATTGACCAAACCAAAATTATAGTCACTGAGTTCAATCAGAGGTAGGGGAAAAGTGAACTTGGGATCCCATCTTTTCTGCTGGCCGGCGATGGTGTAGGGAGGGGAAAGTAGGCAGCACAGTCAGCTTGCTTGGGCAGGCCTCCCAGGCTGACCCTCAGGCTCCTGTTCTAACCATTCTTCTCATTTCATCGTGGAAATCCAGAAGAAAAGGGGAACTAGTTCTTGCTAAGGTTTTAAAAGGGATATTTGAAAACATTTATTGATTTTCCTTTTGACTAGGAAATGTTACTCAATACCAATGAAAAAGACCAGTATGTGCAACAAAAGTTTTTCTAGGCTCTCCAGTCTGGCCACCAAATGCAGTATTCCAGTGTCCATAAGGCCGAAGAAGTTTTTCCAGTTGGGATTAATGTGGGAGAAAAAATGCAAACTTTTCTAAAATCAGGGTTTCCGATAAGGTAGAAATTTAATGTAAAAAATGGAGATAGTCTTCCAGTGGACAGAAATGGTGAAGATTCTGTAGAACTTGGAAAAAATACAAATATGTTAAAAAGTGGACGTGACTGAGTTTTTTCTCATATTTGGTTTCATTCCAATTTACAAAGCTTCCAGCCTGTGCTCTATACCCCCTAGGTAAGTCATGGAAGTTGAGATTGACTTTCCAGAACTAGGTCCTGAGTGGGATTAATATCACATTTATAAACTGAAGCAACAACAGTTTTCACAAATGGAGCCCCAGCTGGAGCTGCTGAATGGGACATCTCTGAGCAAGTGAGCCGTGATGGTTTGTTTGAGAGGGACACAAATAGGAAGGAAATTGGAAATGAGGGTGTGCTTTTTGCCAATTTAAAGGCTTTCACAGATCTCTGCAATTAAAATATAATCAGAAGTAGTTGTTAAAATGCTTAATAATATCAGCAATTGAGAATTTTACATAAATAACATTTTACGTGACACACAATAACATTTGGGAAACTTCTGGATAATCATTATGGTTTGGGGGAAATGAGACTTTTAACTTTGGCCATATTAAAACTTTTTCTTCTCTTATAAAATAATCAGTTAGATAAAATATCACATTTTCTTTGGGAACGAAGAAGTAGCTACGTTCCCAGAAAAACTTCAGTAACAGATGCAAACTGCTTACTCTTCAGTGCTTTGCATAAATTTATAATTTGATGTCATCACTATCAAATATCTCTGTGACCAGGAAAATGGATGGTGTGGGTAAGCACAGAGGTAGTTATCAGGTCCTTCCAGTGGAGCTCTCTAGACATCCCCCCTCCAAAAAAAATCTATAGGACATTTGATGTACAAGACAACACAGCAGAGAAAACGTTACCAAAATAGCTTAGAAATCAGCCTGGGCAATATGTCCCCCATTTTGTCTTATAGAAAACTTGTTTAACCATGGAGAATATCCCTGGAGATGGTTCATTACCAATGCCCTGGCCACCCTTACCATTCTTTCTTACAGGTGTCCCTGCCTCCACTCTGGCCATTTGACTTTGGTTGGCTTGTGTGCTGTGCTTTGGTGCATAGGTATGAGAGACAGTGGAGTACACTGTATTTAATTAGAGGCTTGATATCTTTGCCAGCTTTGAAAGCTGTGTCAACACTCTCCCTTTTCTTCCCCACCTCACCATCTCAGCTCTTCCTTCTACCACGAGAATAACTACAGCCACCCATTGCCCTTTGTAAAGGGAGTAAGATGTGAATGATGCTTAAATTGAGCCCTTAAGAGTTGAGGGCTGTTTGCTTCTGCAGTAAACGTCCTCTAAAGCACAGCTTTTTCTGGGTCTCTGTTGTGTTGTGCTTTATGTATTATTTTGCTACATTGCTCTTGCAAAGTTCATGTATTTAGAACCTAAAAAAGACAATCAAAAGCATAGAAAAATACTGAAAATGTACTTTAAATTCTGGAGGAAAGAAGGAGAAATAGACATAGCAGTATTAAATCACACAGAACAAAGAGAAATTTTGCCAAATCCTTAAGCCCCTCCAGGGTAGAGTTGGGCAGATGCCCTTGTACCCATTTTGCTCTCCAAGTGGTTCTCAAACTTCCTAATGCCAAGAACCTTTAATACAGTTCCTGTGGGTCGTGACCCACAGGTTGAAAACCGCTGCAAAGGGACTATTAGGCAGGAGCCAAACCTGCAGGCGGCAGACACAGGCCAGGGGGGCAGGGACTGCAGAGGGCAGGGACTGTAGAGGGTGGGGACTGCAGAGGGTGGGGATTGCAGAGGACGGGGACTGAAGAGGATGGGGACTGCAGAGGGTGGGGACTGCAGAGGGTGGGGACTGCAGGAAAACGCAGAACACCTGTCACTCCCCTATATCAATCATCTGGTAACACCCACACCATACCTAAGCCCTTCTCAGGACCAGGCTAATAAGAGAAAGCCCTGGTAAGTCCCTAACCTCTTTCTTCACTGGTGGACCCATTCCTCTTTCTGGAATGTACCTTTGCTGTGTACATATTCTTTCTTGTCTGCAATAAAAACCCTCTTCCATCATTCTGCTTCACCAGTCTTTCTAGCGACACTCCCAGGCTAGGAGGCAAAGAAGCAGGAAAACCGTCCACTGAGATGCTTGAGCTGACAGGAAATGTAGCATGTGAGGTAACTCACTGCCCTGCACCTGCAACTCTCCTGCCCTGACCTGGGACAGGCCCTTGAAATTAGTTCACTATGGCATTAATCAATATTTCCTCAAAGAGCCACTCTCCCGTATATCTGTGTCCAGGATCTCTCTGTCTGTTGTCTCCATTTCTACCACTAATTTGATCTCTATCTTTCTCTCTCTTCTCTCCTTCCAGCACTGGGACCTCAGAGAGCTCTCCTGCTGGTGGATCCCGACTCCTCACACAGGGGAGACCCTGCTTACCATACACCTAAATGAGTCTTAAATCTGTGAAATTCCTGTGATCCGGGGCAGAGAGGTGACGCTGTTCTTTTAATGGGGAGGGTGCAGCCGTTCCTGGCCCAACACCACAGGCTGCTAGACTTTTTTCCCATCTCCTCCTAAACCCACCTGCATCCACACAGCAGAGCTGTACATAGGTCAGGGTCTAATGGAGCCCACCACTATGGGCAGAACATCTGCTGTGAGAAACAAAGGTGGCAAACAGCACACATCTCAAAAAAGTAGTGTCACCTACTTTGTCAGTGTGTGTGTGTGTGTGTGTGTGCAGGCGGTGTTAATGTGGTTAAGGTTAAAGGCATGGTGTCAAAATGCCTAAATTGATGTCTGGACCCCATGATTCCTTGCTCCTAGAGGCAGACTGTCATCTGATTCTCTTTGCTTGAAAAAATGAAAACAACAACTGTATATCCTGCTTAGATGCTTTGGGGATTAATAGGTCAAACAAGCACATGGTAAACACTACATAGGCCCTTTTCTTTCTTTCTTTCTTTCTTTTTTTTTGCAGTTTTTGGCTGGAGCTGGGTTTGAACCCACCACCTCCAGCATATGGGGTCGGCGCTCTACTCCTTTGAGCCACAGGCGCTGCCCTACATAGGTCCTTTTTAAGAACAAGCATTTTAGGAAGTTGTTCTGCCTTGTGGAAAAATTACCTTTGAGGTCTCAGAGTCTTCCATGCAGCTGGGACCAGAACAACGCACCACCTCTCACCATCAATGTGTGAAGACCCAAAGCCACCCACAGAAAATCATGGTGTGGGGACCATATGTTACATCAGGGAGACATAGTCTAGGTTGTTAGGGCTACATCGTGTCTATAATAAAGTCAAATTTATAAACTCTCCTTAATTTACCAAGACAAAGCCTGCCTGTGAAGTTCTCAGCCCATGTCCTACTCCATGAAAAGGCAATGCAAGGGGCTGCAGCGTCCTCCACAAAACCTTTTCCACAACCTGAAGGTGGCATTGACCTTGGACCGGGGGATCTAAGATCTTCACTGTGTTCTGATAGGCAACTCATAGGAGTCTTCCTGTCCACATTATCACCCAGACCACATTCCATACGGTCTAATTAAAGACTTTGTCAAGTGCATTACTGGTTTGGAAATACATCATTCTAAATGCTAATGCAGGTGCAGTGAAAAAGGTACTTTTGTACATTACTGATGTGAGTAAATATGGCTACAAACTTTGGAAAGCAATTCGGCAAAATGAATCAAGTGTCTTAAATTATTCATACTGCATAAATTCCACCTCTATAAATATGTTCTAAGGAAATAAGCTGAGAAATTGACAACTGTGTTAATAATAATATCATTTATAACAGCAAAACTGGGGGAAATTCAATGGCCAATAGAAGTAGGGTTGACTGTATTATGATGCAGCTATACATACAATATTTTACAGACGTAATAAGTATAATTTAAAATAAATAATGGCATGGGGATATGTTTATGAAATAATGTTACTTGAAAAAATAACCAAGACCAAACATAAACCAGAAGGTAATTTATATTTAAAACAGTATATATATTTTACATGATAAATTATCCGATACATACCAAGGGAAAAATCTTAGACATAGATATAGCATATTAAAAATTGTTGTGCATGGGTTTATGAATATTGGGTATTTTTTTTTCCTTTTTATACATCTTTTAGTATTCCAAATTTCTGGGTATGTAGTTAATTTCTGTTCAGATAAGAATTAAGATTTTTGAACTTTGATGTAGTTTAAGTATTCAAATTCTATGATAGTCTATTGAAGTTCTAGTCTACTTATCACAATATAGTTAGTTTCAAATGAGGTTAAACTACAGTAACTCATTCTAATTAAATTTATTTTGGTTTCTAGTAACTATTCTTCTATCAAGTGCTCAATAATCATTCCCTTCAAATAGTTTACCCATTGATTTCCATGAAGCTCAGTGATTTGAAGAATCTCCCTTCCAATAAAAAGATATTTCCATGTCTATTAACACTTCAATATTTTCTTTGTTGAACTGCTTATAATATAAACATTAGTTTATCGTGGAATGAGTATAAATTCTTTTTTCTCTTATCTAAATTAATAGTTCTTCTTATGTAAAATGTTATCAGAAAGGCCTGTGCTTTTCAGTTCCAAGTTTGTTATCACATTGGTCTTTTACTTCCTTTTTGAAATGGAAAATGTCTGTTTAGGGGTCTATGTTTTCAGGACCACAATTGGACAATATCTTTGTGAGTGTTGTTGGCAAGTCAGCTGGCTCAGGACTTGCCTTCATTAGGAATGGGAGGGGGTGGTGATGGGCACTTGGGGCTGGCCCTGAGTGAGCTCATGTCCCATTCCTACAGAGACCTACACCCTGTAAGAAGAGGGGTCATGGGCAAAGTTACTGATATTGGGCTTCCCTTAAGCAAGGGACTTCCTGAGGACTCATCCCATCTTTTATTCTGTTGTATTTGACCAATGATGACACAGCCAATTATGGTTGGTTCCGTGTCTTCTTCTTTCTTCCCATAAACTCGTCTTTGCTACAAATACCTCCTCTATGAAAAGACTTTTTTAAAAATTCCCATGTTTTCCTGTTTGATGTGTAGGGAACACCATTGCTGTAAGGTTATTATTCTGAGGCCTACATGCCCTCCTCCCATTGTTTTTGATACCTTGATGAAAGTTGTTAATTTAAAAAAAAAAATTAGCTCCTATTCCTGGGACAAAGGAAATAAAAAACAACCAAAAAAGCAAAATCAGTTTCTTGCTTTTCTAGGCCATAACAATTTGAATGTGAAAACAGGATTTTCAGAAACTTTTTGTTTTAAATGAAATTCAGATGAATGGTCATCTGGCCATCTGCATTTTTGTAAAGCAGAGGAAACATTTCAGGAGAACTTTGCAAAGTATTTGAATTTCTCCTCTTGTTTCTGAATCTTGGCCTCTTGTGATCTGCACACAGGGAGCTGCTGCCCTGCCTTCTTCTCTAAAGACACGACTTGGCTTAGGGAAGGTCCTCAGGCTCCACAGTTTGTTTGTTGTTTGTTTGTTTTTGCATAATTTCCTACCAGGGTTTAACACTTAAAAAACAATCTTGAGAATGCCCCTCTGTGCCTTTAAATGGAATCTACTGCTCAGCTCAGCTGTATCCTCGAGACCTGCTGCTCTGTGTTAGCCACACAGGTGATATTTCCTGCATGTCAGAGCCTCAGTGCTGAGCTCACCCCCATAGCTACTTATATAAGGCAGGAAAATTACTCCAACAAGACTTCAAAACCATTGCAAAACCGTTGAGGCTCTGAAATATCAATTCACTCCTGAGATGGGAAAGCCTTCTTTTTCTGTCTACAAGTTTCTTTTCTTTCTTTCTTTTTTTTTTTTTTTGAAGTTTTTGGTCGGGGCTGTGTTTAACCCCACACCTCTGACCTATGGGGCCGGCCCCCTACTCCTTTGAGCCACAGGTGCTGCCCTTTTTTCCCTTTTATTCCATATTTTATTTTATTTTCAATTGACACACAACAATTGCACATATTTACTGGGTCCAGATTGTTAGTTTTGTTTGTTTTTTGAGACAGAGTCTTACTATGTTGCTGTTGGTAGAGTGCTGTGGTGTCACAGCTCACAGCAACCTCAAACTCCTGGGCACAAGCAATCTCTTGCCTCAGCCTCCCAAGTAGCTGGAACTACAGGCTCCCACCACAACACCCGGCTATTTTTTAGAGACAGGGGTCTCACTATTGCTCAGGCTGGTCTCGAACCTGTGAGCTCAGGCAATCCACCGGCCTCGGCCTCCCAAGTGCTGGGAGCCCCTGTGCCAGCCAGCTTGTTATTTTGATACAGGTATACAATGTAAAATGATGAACCTAAAGTGATTAGCACATCCAGCACCTCAAATATTTATCATTTCTTGGTGTTAGGAACATTCAAAATCCTCTCTTCTATTTAACCGCAAATTTGCAGTGAATTATTGTTTTGTTTTTTTGGGGTTTTTTTGTAGTTTGTGGCTGGGGCCAGGTTTGAACCTACCACCTCTGGGATATGGGGCCGATGCCCTACTCCTTTGAGCCACAGGCACCGCCCTTGCAATGAATTATTGTCAACTGTAGTAACCTTGCAGTGCTGTGAAGCAAGAGAACTACTTCCTCCTCTCCGGTGTGCTCTGCCCACCCTCCACTCTCTGTTTCCAGACCCTTCTTAGCCTCTGGAACACTTTTAAACTAGGTCAGTTCCTTTTCTTTTTATATTTTCTTCTTTTTTTTCCTAATTTTATGTTTTCTTCATTATACTTCTTTCATTATTTGTAAAATATATAAATAAATACAAGGCAGCGATATTTGTCTGGAGTTGCTTATAGAGCATTCTTTCAGTTTACACACAATCGTCTTCAAAGGCACAGGTTTTATTTTAAAATGTATTCGTATTCTCTTTGGTTATTTCCAAGGCTGATCGCTATCCGTTATGTGAGATGTTAAAAACATTTCTAAAAGGTGAATGGAAAATATCTCTGTAGTTTGTTTTTCTCAGGTATTTTTAGCAACGGTACATTTCTTCCTAAGGAAACCATTAGCTGAACTCCAGTTTGCCAGGCAGGGGAATCAAAGGGCCCTCTAATGAGAGAGGGAAGAACGGTTGGGAGCTCACTACTCTCACTTTCTCATTTACCCCGTCCTTACCACTGGGATGTCTAGAGATACTGTACTCTGCATGCCTGGAACAGCACAGTCATCACTTCACGTTTTGGGATATTCTGCATATTTGCAATATAGCTGCATTGGACCCCCTGAACTACAGTAGGCTCTGCTCCTCCACATCTGAGTCTGAGACGTTTCCCTGTTCTGCTTCTTGTAGGCCACCTGATAAACATGTGTGTTTTGCTTCTTACCATTTCCTTTGCTCACCCATTCTTCTCTAGCAAACTGTAAATGAATGAAATCATCAAAGGCTATCTTGTAAACAGGCAGCCACTGCAAATTCACATCACCTTACAGAAAGTTTCTTGATAGAGTTTCTGTTCGCATTGTGTTGCATAATTGGGCATTCCAGTATCCTCTGAACTGCACATGTGGACACAACAATTCCAAGGACATGTCTTTGAACAATAGCTACCAATGTTGTCACAGACAGGATTTTGAGAAAGTTTTGGAAGGAAGATAAATTTCAAGGAATACATTCAATTAACTTGTATTTTCTGTCCAAAAGAATATAGATAATAGGAAGAACAGAGAATATCTGTATCACTTAAATTGATTTTAGAATGACACGTGTGTCAGAGACAGTTACCCAACTGAAATTACACAAAAGAAATAATTATTATCACTCTCTGATTTAAAAAGCGTTTAGACTTTTGCTAGAATGATAATGTCCTGTTTTCCGTAGGTTTGGCAACGTTATGGGCAACTTTGGGGACACCCTGATAATGAGTTCATTCCTTTATATTTATAAAATGAGAGGCATTGATGCCTTTACATAAATGTTATTGAATTGTATATTAGCCTTGACATATTTGTATGTATTAAAAATTAAAGAAAAATTTTTGTAAATTGTTTGTAGAGACCCTGTTACTATATAAATATGATCTAAACACTTCTGAAAATAGAGGAAATTTGCCTATTTAGAATTTTTCAAGGTTTCTGCAAAAATCATTTGCTTTTATTCAAAATATAGTGCATCTGGTATGGTAAGATGAGAAAAATGAAGCCAATAAAAATTTAGATGAATATTGTACGTGATGATTTGATGGTGGGATTGTTTCCATTATCAGCACCAGAGTGACTCGGTCAACTATGAGTGAATTGGTGGAGTAGGTACAGAGACGCACAGAAACACGGATGGTCTAGTGCCTACTGCAAACTTCTAATGGAGGCGCGCAGGTGATGATTCAGCCTGGGCATTACTATCAGGGCACTGGCGTGTATTGGTTTATCTGTTCAGCACAATCCTACCATTTCTCAGAAAGTTTCCCCTTTCCTTATTCTACTTGAAATTGCCAAATCTACCCTCACACAACTACCATGGGAGCCTCACAGTAAAATACTGGGACCAGGTGTGGTAGCTTGTGCCTGTAACACCATCATTTGGTAGGCCATGGAAGGCGTTCAAGACCAGTATGAGCAAAAAAGAAGACCCTGCCTCTACAAAAACATTAAAGAAGAATTAGCTGGGTGTGGTGGTGCGTACCTGGAGCCTCGGCTCCTAAGGAGGCTGAGACAGGAAGATTGCTTGAGCCTAAGAGTTTGGGATCACAGTGAGCAGTGATGATGCCACTGTACTCTAGCTCCGGAAACAGAGTGAGACCCTCTCTAAAATAATAATAAAAGTAAAAATAAAGCAGGCTGAAGCTCTTGGGTATATTTTGTAGGTCCAGGTGTGGGCAGCAGGCACAGTCTAAATCAACAACCATCCTCTGGAAATGGCTAAGAAACAGGACAAAAATATTATCAGTAGAATGCACTAAGTATATATATTAAAAGAGCTATTTATAGTGGTCATTTTTCTTCTTTCTGTGAAGTTCAGAGAATAGTAAGCAATAATTTTTTTTTTCTTTTTTAGAGACAGAGTCTTACTTTGCCACCCTCAGTAGAGTGCCATGTCATCACAGCTCACAGCAACCTCCAGCTCTTGGGCTTAGGTGATTCTCTTGCCTCAGCCTCCTGAGTAGCTGGGACTACAGGTGCCCACCACAACTCCTGGCTATTTTTTTTTGTTGCAGTTTGAACCCACCACCCTCTGTATATGGGCCACCCTACTCATTGAGACAGAGGTGCCTCCTGTAAGCAATAAATTTGTATAAATAGGATAAAATAATAAAAATTATAAATAATAAAGATGGATAAAGAACATCAAGGAAAGACATAAAATATCTTGACAGAATTTGATTTTTGAGATTTTGATTTCTGGTCCCAGTGGAAATTTCTATCCGTATTCCAAGAAGGTATGCAATTACCTTATAATAGACTGATACTCTATAGTCTGACACACAACTTGCTCTTATCTGAGATCATTCAAGTTGTTTTCTTTTTTTTTCTAGTCACTAAAAAGTCTGGATTTAAACATCATTTCTGAAAATTAGCAATATTGTAGCTGAATAGTGAAATGTATTCTCTTAAACCAAAATCTCTATATTATTTCATAAAAGCAAAATAAATGTTATATTTCATTAATTTTCAACTAAATACATTTGTCTGAAAAAAAATGTGAGTATACAAGTAAATATAGCATTTGCATGATACATGCTTGCCAATTTCTAATGTGTAAAACAATATTCACAGCAGAATTTACACAATAGCAAAAATGAGAACTAATTTAAATACCCATACATGGAAAGGACAATTAATGGTAGATAAACTCAATGAGTGTCACAGGGCAGTCAATATCATTAAATCACAGCTGTAAGCAATATGAATGATTGTAAGAAAATCAACTAAAAAAACCTGGAAAGAATATATATGATATTGGATACATGTTTGCAAATACATTTGATATATGTTTGAAAATGTCTAAACAACTGAAATGTAATCCTGTATCTTAGCAATAGACATAGGTAAAATAAAGTCCTATAAAACTGTAAGTAAGGATATGATGATCCTGAGATTTAGGTCTGGAGAGGCAGGGAGAAGTGTAAGAACATAGGTTAGGTTAATGAATATGCTACTTTTTAGAGTATGAGAGAAAATAACATATTGAAAAAAGAAATAAACAAAAGTCGGTCACATATGAACTGATGATGAGAATGTATCAAGGGGCAACGACAATTACTGTTACTCTAAGTCTGTTATTGCTAATCTATTGTAATGCAGTAACAGACTTAGACATACAAAACATAGGAAAGATACAAAAACAGTGTATTAGTTAGTGTGCTTGCAGGTTTAAGCAGAGAAAAACATTAAGATTTAGTTTCATCAAATATTGTAAAAATACTGATGCCAAATTTTTTAAAAGGAAAAGTCTTCTATAACCTACATTTCACATAATATTTTGTATTAACTACAGCTTTCCAAATGGTTCCAATCTTGTACTGTGTAAGATACATTTTTTTTTTTCAAAGTTAAACCTGAGCGACTAACATGATGGTCACAGAAGAGATGAAATAAGGGTCAGGTGGTTTCAGGGAGTTATAATGAAAGGCAGAGAGGAGCAATAAGAAGGCGTTTTTTGCCTCCGCTTTACCTAACTCCATTATTTAAAGCTGTGTCCCTGGAAATGTTTTTTAAGTTTACATGACTGTTTGTAAAAGCCAACATTTTATTCAGCACAGATAGGATGGTACTGCACATGAACTGTGCATTGGTAATTTATGCACCTGAATCACGCTTGAGAATGATGAGCAAGGTGACCCGACACCACTGCTGAATAATTGGCTCCCTCACTTCCTAGGAAATTTCACCTTTATTACCTCAGCAGGAGACGTCCCACCTTACAGCTCATCAGAATGGGAGCTCCAAGGAGTTTGCTAGGGGTCTGCGCCACACACCCTCAAAAATCATGTGCCATTAAGGAAGAAAAAATAAGAAATGTATTTTTCATGTACCTGAATTCTATTATCATCAGAATGATCCTGACTGCAATACATCTCTGTTCACTGTGATTATGTCTATAAATAATATAATTTGGTTCCTTTGGCTCACTGGGTGGAAATTAAAGTTCTTTTTCAGGCCACTGATAACCCTATAGTGACGGTGGCACCTGATCAGAATGATTGTACATTAAACTAAGATGCATTCTGCTCTAAGCCATCTTTAAAGATGGGGTCATGTCCCATCTGACAAGTCCACTTAGGGTCAGGATCTTTGTGTTGTAAATTTTAAAATTCAGAAGACTTCCATTCCCCTTTCAACCTAGTAACTATGTTATCTTAGGCATCAGTAAGATTTTCACTCAAATTAAAATTACTAACAATTTGAACATGATATATTCATAGGATTTCAGGGATAATACCATTGATTGCAATCATGGCAAGAATATATATTCTCAAGCTAGTTAGATGCACAGAAATTTATAAGGGAGAAGATACCTAGTAAAACTATGGGAACTTCACTCATTAGGGCACTTAGACCAAAGATTCTAGTAACACTTAAAGAATTTTCAAAGTAAGAAATGTATGGCTGCATACTGAGCTATTAACTGATATTACTCTAAAATATTGCGATGTTGAAAATACCAAGTTCACTCCTTTTGGTTCTTAAACATTGCTCAGTGAAATTGTTTAATCACCTCTAATACCTTATAATGATGCCCAAACACTACAACCCACCATTCCAAGTTTTTGATAAAGTGGCCCCAAAGCACAGCGCAGCTATATTTCCAGTAATCATTTTGCAAGGAGCCGTCTCCTGCTGCCATCATCAAGTCTCGTTAATCTAACCATCTTCTATGTGCCTTTAAATCATCCCTTATGCTCACACATCCAAATATTATTTACTCTTTCGCTTTTATTTCTCACCTAAATTCTTTCTTTCTTTATGTTTAAGCTTAAAATCCGATACTATCTATGAAAGATTATTAGATAATGCTCTTCCAGAATGATCTCTCCTGTGTAAAGTCTTAAAAATCTCAGCACCCCAGCAACTTATTTGTATCTTAACAAACTTCTTCTTTAGTTATTTAGACATTTGCTTAATAATCCTATTAGCCTCAAAATTCTTGGAGAGGAGATGGACATACTTTTTCATTCCGTATAATATTTTCCTTTTAAAGAAGATTTAATAGTAATGGTCTCTGTTGCACTCTTGTTTCTCTCATGCCAGACTATCTTTTAGCATCTGTATTTACAGTGCTGAACAAGACCGACGGGGTGTTTACCCCACTGAGCTTCTAGCAGTAACTTGTATTAGGTATTCGACTAGTCTGTAGAATATATTTGTTTGATGTATAAGTAATTCTCAGGTTATCTAAGTTCAATGGTAATGCTTAGATATTAATTTTTGTTTGATGTATATGTAATTCTCAGGTTACCTAAGTTCAATGGTATTGCTTAGATATTAATGTTTAGTCTTCCAATTGAGAATATCACATACTGGTCTAATAACCTCAAATTCCCCC